>JARUHE010308281.1:0-12260 GCA_031471125.1 Archaeomysis grebnitzkii | reverse complement strand
TGTTCAATTTTAAACATTGTTTTATACTTAATTGTTTTCTCTTTTACAGAAAAATATTTTTCTTCTTCATTTTTTCAGTTGACTTTGTTCCATCTTTGCTCCTTTCCAGAGGCAAACCATAAGTAAACGACTGCATCCGTCAAATAAATTCCTCCAGAAATGAAGAACACTTTTCGCCAATTGGTTAACGTTGGCTGGAATAAAAGCAATGTTAATTAAATGTTAATTTAGGTTATTGTCAATTTTAACTATATTATTATCCCTTGATGTAATGTTCCGTCCAATATTGTGTGATGAAGGCAAGGCTGACATAAGGTATAGTTTATTTAAGGGCACCAATTACCATAAAGAATTTCTTGAAGGTTTTCTGTATTACTATCATGAATTTACTATGTATGTAGAGTAATTTTGTATGATAATATTGTAGATGACATACCATAAACATGGTAAATAGTGTATCAGATAACAATCTTGGCTAGAAGTAAACCTTCCTCACCTCCCGATTGACGATGGCACCAGCCGTAATTGGCGCGCAAATGGCAAACAGCGATTCGAAGACGTTCTTGAGACCGTAAATAGTTCCCGCCAAATTTGGCGCCACGTCGATAATGTTGACGACGTATCCACTGACAGCACCACCGTTCAGGGTGACGGCGAGAAAAAGAAGCAGAGTGGTCAAGGTTCTGTTGCACTCCGTCCATTGCAAAGAGAACAGACAAAGCGCGGGAAAAAATTGCGCTGGAACAAACATGAATTTTCTCATAAAAGGCATAAAATATCAAAAAAAAGAATCAGTAGCTAGAAGAAATTGAGACTAAATTTATGGAAAAAAAATTATTTATAGCTTGAGAATGAAGATAATATCTCAACAAAAAAAGCAAACAAAAATATTTTGTCAAGTATTTACAAAACGCTTGAATAGATTTTCTTATTGTGGTTCGTGAGAACGTCTTCTTGTTGAGTAGGTGATCAGCCAAGACTGCTACCAAGATATTCACAATACATTGGCCAATATAAGGAACTGCGGATAGTAAGGCATTCTGAAAAACGAAATCAATAAATTGCAAAGTGAAACAAAGAAATTAAAAACAATTCAAACTATAATAAAGTGTTTTGTTGTACAGAAATACCTTGAGATACGAGTTTTTTATAAGACACGAGTTGCGTTCCGAGTACCAACTTGTATTGAGATACGAGTTGGCGAGAACAATGTCCAGATTAAAGTGAAGCAAAAAAGACCACGAAAGTTCAAGAGCTGTAGAGTTTAAACAAAATGAAAAAAGTAAAAAAAGCTTAGTTCAGTTATGTAGTGCAGGTAGGTGTTCGATACAATTACATTAGCGTTCAACTCACTCTCCCTCCTTTTCTTTTTCACTTCTCATGCACACTGTACACCGTTATCGTCTGTCTCGAAGGTAAGAAAACACCTTAATAACACAACATTGCATTTGATAATACGGTAATATATATTTTGTTATACTGTATCATTTTTTGTGTGTATGTATGTCTATAACAATTATAAACATGTATTTTTCATTGCTATTATCAATTAATTTGGGGTTTTCTTAGCGGGCTGGAACGAATTAAATTTTTCCAGTTGTTTTGTATGGAGTTTTGAGATACGAGATATTAGCTCAGTCCCGTAACGAATTAAACTCGTATCGCAAGGTATTACTGTATATGTTTTTTTTTCTCATAAGAATTGAGGAAGAATTTGAATTGCTAACCCAAAATTGTGCACCTTTACATTTACACAATATTGTATGATCATATCTTTAAACACAGGATCAAGCTGTGACTGAAAGTGCTTTTCTATAAACTACTATTGATTGTTGAGGTGGAGGCGTAGGCGGATCTTTTCAGGACGTAAAAAATTTAGTAAAATTTCAAATTTATTTCTTTTATTTTGTTGTTATGTTTTACAAGTTTTTTAACATTTGTTTTTAAAATAATATCTAAAGAAAGAAAAAATATGTAATTTAATTTTACACATTTCTTATTTGTATATACAGTCACAGGTTTTAATTCGTAACATTCACTCGTGCTTGTTATGTGTAAAAAAGGTCGACCTATACAGTTATACAGACTTCACAGGCAAATAGATCTGTAACATATTTTATGTTTTCTTTTGTGCGAGGACATGCATGCATATTTTAAGCAATAGCGTTAACATAATACAGTTACGAAACAAAAAACGTTAAGGAAATAAAAATAATTTTTGTTGAGAGATTAGAAATGAAAATAATCGCTTACAGATTTGATGTCATAGAAGAGCATTGTCTTCATATAGAGAGGAAGTTCTGTGAGCAAAGTGTAGTATCCCCACGAATGACCCATTCCAGTTATTATTATTGCCCACACCTTAGGCGAGGTCAAGATGCTTTTCCATGGAGCACTCAGCTTCTGGAAACATTTTATTTTTTACTTTATTTTATTAATTTTGTTTCATTTTTATTATATTTATGAGAGAGTAAACAAATATTAAATGACGAGGATTAAATTAAATGGAAGGAGTTGCTGGCTATGTCATGTTTTGGAAAACTCTGCCAAATAATTTTTATATCCAAACATGATTGCAAAATTTGATCTACCCATACGGAAATAGTATCATGGACAACAAAACATAATGACATATGAAAGAACCTTTTTTGAGCCTTTGGCATCCCCAATAGAACTTTCAATGTAATTGATTTCTGCGATAGAAATCCACCTGAAGTCCTTAGGTTCATTCGTAACAATTCCAAACCAAAATACACTCAAAACCAAAGTCAAAACTCCTTGGATGAAAAAAACGTATTCCCATCCGAGATTGTGAATTATCAGTGCCGCCAGAGGATAGCCTGCAATTGTTGCCAGGTGTACACCTGCAAGAAACCACAATGATATGAAACTAACAATAATAAAAATAGTAATAATACTAATTATTAGGCTAAGATGATGATTATTCTTATTATAATGATAATTATAATAATAATAATACTTATGGCAATAATAAAATTTGTCTTACTGTAAGTCTTTCACATTGCGAATTCATAAGTATTACCATAGATCAAAAAACGTTTTGGACCTCAGGTTACCACACACCACCATAAAAAGGATACCAGATACTTCCATATAATGTATTTCTCTATGGAATTTCAATACATTTGTTTTTCTTCTTGGGATGAATTTTTCCATTATTAAATCATTTAATAGTTATATTTTGAAGGTTATTTTTCATATAAAACTTATATATAATGACGTATAAACGTGTATTGTACAATATTGAATATATTTCATTAAAAAATATGGTTTTGTTATTGATTTATCTACTTACAAAAACAGACGGTTTACATTGGCTTCTACGGGAAATATCTTGTAAGACTACTCAAGACTGTTTATTTGGGTATAAACTTACTTTATATTATTGAGTGGTGAATCTATACATCTTTAATCTATGGTACTACGAGTCTACGATAGATTAAAAATGTATAGATGTACCACTCAATTTTATAAGTTTGGATCCAAATAAGCAGTCATTTAAGACATAGATATTAAATGATTTAATAAAGGAAAAATTCTTCCTGAGAAGAAGAAAAATTGCATTGAAATCACGTAGATAAATACATTATATTGAAGTATCTGGCACCATTTTTCTGACGGTGTGTGGCAACTGAGAAATCCAAGGCGTTCAATTCAAAATTCTGAAGTTGAGCATTTATAAAACTTTAATCTATTGGATAAAAGGAAGTAATTTGAACCATAGATCAAAGACGTATAGATTCGCCACTCAATGTTATAAGTTTGGACCCAAATAAGCTGTCTTCAGCAGTCTTTCGAGACATTTTCCGTAGAAGCAAATAAAACCGTTTAAAATATATACAGTATTGTAAGTCAAATGTTTATACGTGATTATATACAAATTTTATACAAGAGATAGCATTTAAAATGTAAGTATTAAATGATTGAAAAAGTAAAATTCTTCCCAAGAAGAAAAAATGTATTATACATTGAAATGGCGTAGATAAGTACATTGTATTAAGGTAACTGGCACCATTATTGCTGGAAGTTTCTGGCAATGCGAGTTTTAACTTTCTTCATTAAAAATTATTGAGTGGAACATCTATCGTCTTTAATTTATGATTGAACTAAAAATTTATTTAATGGAATTGTTTATGAAGATCACATGGAGGGCTTGAGCTCGTATGAAGATGTACGTTGAACATAAACAAACACTCCAGCAATAAGGCTAAGGTTCATACAAGACAAAAATGAAATGTTTGTAAAGAATGTGAATAAAGAAGATGCTGACTTTAAGAAACAAAGATTGCATCATTGTCGCATGGTTAAGTAATACGCTCTCGTCTCCACCTTAAGCATAATTTCTGTCCAAGCAAAAATATAACCCAACATATTTTATACGTCAGATGTCCTTGTTACTGTGTCAATGTCTTTTATGTTACCTCAACCTCATACATAAATTGGGAAGAAGGGTTAGTACGTGAAGGGGGAGAACAAAAAACAGTTTGACACTGATGATGTAAACAAATTTAATAATAAGTTAGAAAGTATTGTACATGCATTGGTAGAACACCATATGCCGCAGAGAAGTCAGAGGAAAAAAAAGGTTAAAGTTCCAAAATTTATAAAAAGGTCAGCAAAAAAGAAGAGGAGTTTGTTCAGAAGGTATAAAAGAACAGGTAGGAAAAATGATTGGGAAACTTACAGATTGCAAAGAAGTTTAACAAAAGGGCTCATCAACAACTGGGAAAGGGAAAGAAAACTGAAAGTGGCAAGGGACTGTAAAGATAATCCAAAAATACTGCACAGCTTTATCAGAAGCAAAGTGAAAGTGAAGGACAAAGTATCAACCCTAGACAATGAAACAGGGGATTTGGTGTACGATAACGCAGGGAGGGCAGAATTATTCAATGAGCAATTCAAATCCGTATATGTAAGAGAGGACATGGATAACTTACCCAGCATGGAGCAGAGAACAAGCATAATGAATGATATTACAATTACTAAAAAAATAGTGAAAACCAAACTAATCAAACTTAGACTGGACGTTAGCGGTAGACAAAAGTGTGGATGGGTTGTGTGCTTCTGGACTACCAAAAAGCTTTTGACATGGTTCCACATCACAGATTAATGACTAAGCTGAAAGCATTGATATTAGAAGTAGAACTAAGAATTGGGTTAGGGTGTTTTATCATAAAGAAGTCAGAGGGTGAAAGTAGGAGGAATATGCTCAAGGGCAGTAGAGGTAAAAAGTGGTGTTCCTCAAGGCTCCCTGTTGGCTCCTGTACTATTTCTGGTATATGCAAATGATATGGTAGAAGGAATAAAGTCAACTGTTAAAATATTTGTAGACGATGCAAGGTGTACAAAGTAATGAAAGAAGAAATAGACTCACACGTACTGCAAGACGGCCGACCTTTGCAAGATGTGTGAATGGGCAAAAACCTGGCAGATGAAGTTCCATCTGAACAAATGCAAGACTGTGCATATCGTTGGTAGAGAAGTAAGTTAGGAATACCATATGATTGACGAAAATAGAGGGAGAGTTCCATTATAAGAGATAACTATAAAAAATACCTCAGAGGTTGAAGTAGAGCAGTCTTTGAAATTTGAGGCTCAATGCTCCGCAGCCATAGGTAAGGTCACAGTGGCTTTGAGAAAATTGAGAATAGCTTTCAGGCATATGGATGGTGAAATGCTTAGGAAGGTGTATCTTGTATATGTGAAGCCACATCTGGAAATTTCCATCCAAGTATGGTCTCCCATCTTAACCAGAGTTATTGATAGAATGGAAAAAGTATAGAGAAGAGCTACAAAGGTAGTGAGAGGACTGGCAGATCAACCTTTTGAGGTGAGACTAAGGGATGCCAAAATTACACGCATTGGAAAAAAGAAGACTGCGAGGGGAACTAATTGATGTTTACAAAATTATTAAAGGATATTCTTGGCTAAGATGTGACAACTTCTCTCAGCTAGTCTGAGGAAGGTCCACTAGAGGTCATGGGTATAAATTATTTGATATCAGGAGAGCACTCTTTTCCCAGAGGATAGTGAATGTGTGAAATGAGTTGAATGAGAGTGTGGTAGAAGCGAAATCAGTCAATTCATTTAAAAATAGGCTGGATAGGTTGTGGAACGAGAATGGACATGGGTATACAAGTTGGTTATCCTAACTAGACTTATAAATTCTAAGTCCAAATTTAAGTCTAAGTCTATAATTCAACTGCAACATCCGAATCACATTACCGCTAAAAACAAATGAAGTGATCATTGCCCGTTCATTCGATGGAGCCCAGCTAGAGATGAGCACATGAGCTGAAGGAAAGCAAGGACTCTGGAAGAGTAACAGTTCAATTAGATTATTAGCTTAGGTACAGAAATATGAACAATACAGTATAACAAAAAGTAAACAATACATCACATAAGCATGAACATCATTATAACTGGAAAGATTTTCAAGAATACGTTTATTTGAATTAAGACACAATGACAATAATAACGTGACGTCATCATTAGTATATGGCTCCACAATTTTATTTTCAACCAGTTAATATAATTTTTTTGGAAAAACGATGTGTTTTTTTTAATCATTGTTCAAGCGTATTCCTAAGAAAGATGATCTAAAATATGTTAACTTCCGGCATTATTGAATTAATAAATTATTGAGGAAAAATGGTTAAATTCATTAATTGTTAAGGATTAAATACACAATTCTTAAATTGTTAATGTTTAAATATAAATTCTTAAACTGTTAATGATTAAACATACAATTCTTAAATTGTTAATGATTAAATATACGTTTCTTAAATTTGGTGTTCAATAAACATTGTATTATTCAATTTAGAAAATAAATTTAATTGATTTTTTTGATTTGTACTACAAAACATGATATGTCCAATGGTATAAAAATAAAAATAGTTAAAATGTCAATGCGAATTGGTTTGTTATTTGTTTTAGGCTTGGTTAAGCATTTTACCCTTCCTAAATTGGTGCATACACCAAATCACATGTGAGAACAAGGGTCACGATAGTACAATCTTTTTACAAATACTTACATCTTTAAGATTTTTTCTTCATTGCTGCGAATTTTTTTTTATGTATTGTAGGGTAGGTTAAGCTAGTGTATTAAACATGCTACAGAGCGATGTGAATCAACTTAATGCATGGGCTATGAGTTGAAATATGGCATTTAATGCTAACGTAATGTAGCTAGGAAAACATAACCCGCATCAAACATACTATATGGAGTAAGTAGGAAACATACAAACACTTCGAGAAGTTGAAAAATAGGCCTATGAAGTTATTATATGGTCTAAATACCTTTAAAATGACGAATAGATGTATGCCAGATAATATAAAGTAGTCCTTGCAAGGTTGAAATTACATAAAAGTAAAGATGGCGTACATTAAAACTGATAGAGCATATATATAATTTAAAGCTAGCATTATATGTCATGAAATGACAATAAAACAAAAATCTATTACTATAATATATCTAGCGAATGTTAGGGATCTTTTCGACAACGCGTACAGTAAGTGCCGCACTTTAAAATATACCCGCTTGATTACCTATTTAAATATCTAAACACAGTACCGGAAGAAAGCAAAAAAACAACGTTTGAAATGGGTGCTTAGTGGATTTGAGATAATGTAAATATTCGAAGACGAAAAATAGGCAGATCAGTTCATATCAATACAGATCAGTGACCACAACCAACAATAAAATACAAACACATTGTAGTAAAGTAATGAAAAAAGTTGACAATTCTAACGTGATTTAAAAAAATATAAATTTATCAAAATAATTTGTAGATAAATACAGACCGTTAATAATGCCATGAATATCCGACACGCAATCAGCGCCCAGTAATGCCACCTAGCGGCAGTTGGCATAAGTAATGACACAATGGCAGAAATTGTCATGCTAAGGCCATAAACTATTTTTGGCCCGTAAATTTCAGCTAAGCGTCCGCCTAAAACAAATTAAGTGTTTTTGTATGGAAAAATAAGAAAAATCATTTTGGTAGATGAAGTGCTTTTAGAGTCCTGTTTCCCATCGAAACAGTTTAAAAATGTTAACGACACTAATACGTCACTCATTTCAAAGATTTTTAGATATATCAAAGACACATAGTACTAAAATATTTGAAACAGCAAATCAGCTGCTGATGTAAATAAACTCCAATGAAAGTTAACTTTAATTCTTCTTTAAAACTCCAGTCTAAAGACTAATTTATGAAAGTATTAGTTGAATTTAGTAGTCATATTAAAATTAAATAAAATGTTTAAAAATTATGAATTATGATAGAACTACAGTAGAACTCCTGAGTTATGAAGTATTGACTGTTTCCTAACTCATGGAGATTTTGTAACTCAGGAAGACATAGCACCCGGACTGTTTTCAATGATTTAAATCATACAAAATGAGTATCATGTTTATGAATAAGCAGAAATTTCAGGTAAAATCATTGGTATAACTTCCATGGTATTATGTACAAAATACACACATGTAAACTTTTGCCAGAATTGCTATATACCCAGCGTTGACTTTTCTCTATCTATTAAGTTATGTTAAAACCATAATAAAATTTAAACCGTTCCCAGACAGCAAGGCGGATCCGGGCCGGGTCTGGAACGGACCAGGCGGGTCTGGAACGGGCCAGTAACGAATCCGGGCCAGATGATGTTGCTGTCTGGGTTGGTAGTTACAATTAAGTATCCTATCTAGTTAAAAAGTTAAAAAATTTATAATTCATGTATTTCATAACTCGTGTATGCCGTTATATGGGATTTTCATAACTCAAGAGTTTCACTGTCATGTTAACTAAAACGTTGCCAGAATTTATATATACCCAACTTTGACTTTTTTTTTCATTTTCTTTATAAATAGCTTATAGCATATGTCGTATATATACATTTAACTTGCTTATCAACAATCTGTAGAAATTATAAAACAAAATTGATCACCTTAAGTTATGCAACATTCAATGTTTACATATTTATTCCGTGACGTCACGGCAAAACAGCCATCCCGAGACAGTTTGAAAATTTACTTTTTTTGTTGAAACAGTTCGCAAATTGTTTGGGAACTGTTTACGAACTGTTTGAATCAAAAACGGCTATGACCTCAAACTTTTCAAAATTTTCTAAACTGTTTGCAAACTGTTATGATGGGAAACACGACTTTAGATAAAGTATGGATGCTTACTCATAGAACGTTACAAATTTCAATTGTAAAAAAATGCTAGTTGATTGGACCATACTTTATTTTATATTTTATATAGTATTTTTATGTTTTTAACTTTATATCTTATAAATATCCATACTTGCCATATCATATGTTTTTGATAGTACTTTTAGTGTTGTGTCATAAATACCATTAATTATCATACCTTATATTTATGGTAATACTTTTAGTTTTGTGTCATAAATACCCATAATTACCATAGCATATTTTTATGGTAGTAATTTCAGTGCTTTGTCATAAACGCCCTTAATTACCATACCTTAAATGTATGGTTATACTTTTAATGTTGTGTCATAAATACCCATAATTACCATACTATATATTTAAAGGCTGGAGATTTTTTTGAGAAATGTTTACATTTTTAAAATAAAAAAAAAACTCACCTGGAATCTGCCCTATGATATATCCCCAAAAAAATGACGATGTTATAAGGGACTGAATCCACTCATCCCATTCAAACTCTCCAGCCTAAAAAAAAGTTATAAAGATAAAATTTTTAACAATAATTACAACTGAAATAGTTTTAAACTTTTGTATAGCGTTTTCAACACAGTTTAATACAATGACCGATATGCAATACTTTACATTGAAACCTATTAATTACTACCAACTCCTTAGTGCGTACCCTTTGGAATAGCTCCTATTCCTTCCATTGTTCTTTGGTAACAGGTATTACTATCCTGAGAGAGAGTGAGAAGAGAAAGATAGTTCGAGAAACAAATAGTGTAAAAATCGAAAAAAAAGTAAAATTTTTAATTATGCAAAAACTTGTTTATGACAGAAGAGGTTTTTAATCTTTGAGCAAGGACATCAACATTATGTTGTAAATATGTTATTCATTTGGACTGTGAAGCACTCACTAATCAAAGCTAGGGAAGACTAACCCTCTACAGTCAGTACTATATATTATATTATCGATAAGCCAGACTAGGTTCAAGTAGAAAAGTCCAGGTACTTTATATTTTAGAAATATGATAAAGACTAACGCAATAGATAATACAACCTACCCTGCAAATCACTATAATTAAATTAAATTGATAAGGGGTAATACGATTATATTTAAAACCTATAACATGAACACACATACAACTACCACAACAAGAGCTGTTGCAAGAAGTTTTCAACGTATTTCAGCACTTTTTGTAACGCTCAAACGTCAAAAGCTTAATAATACCGAAACATCAACTGCTCAATAGCACCCAGGTATCAAATAGTTAATAACAACAATACATCAAAGAGTCAATAACAATAAAGATATCAAAGGGTCAATAACAACAAAGGCATCAAATGTTTAACAAAACCAGAGGCATCAAAGAGTCAATAACTACAAGGCATCAAAGGGGTAATAACAACAAGCCATCAACGGCTCAGTAAGATCCAGGCATCAAAGTTTCAATAACAACATAGCTCAAAGTGTTAATAACAACAGTGCATCAAAAGGTTATCAGCAACAATGTATCAAGTCTTCAGCAACACCCAAACATCAAAGAGTCAATAACAGCACTGCATCAAAGGCTGAATAATACCCAGGTATCAAAGAGTCAATAACACCCAGGTATCAAAGGGTCAATAAGAACAAGGCATTAAAGGTTAATATCAACACAGGCAACAAAGGCTCAATAGAACCCATACATCAGAGAGTTAATAGTAACAAAAGATTAATAACAACAAATGCATCAAAAAGTCAACATCACCCAGGCATCAGAGGATCAATAACCAAAAAGTTGATAGCAAAAATGCACCAAAAGGTCATTAACAATATGGCACCAAAAAGTTAATAACAACAAAGGCATCAAAAGGTCAACATCACTCAGGCACCAGAGTGGCAACACAACTTACGTATCCCTCCACAGTATCTTCTTGCAAGTCGAATCCACATTCGTTCTCGTTGAACACAGACGCGTTGTTCGAGTTGGATGTCTTGACCATAGCCACAACCGCCATGTTGATCGAGATCCGCATGAGGAAGTTCATGGCCGCACCACAGAAGCACATAAAAGCGATGATGTAACGCGCCGGAAGGTATCCTGGGAAGGTTTTGGTGTATAAAGCAATTTGAAAAAATGGTTTACTCTACACAAGAACAAAATTCTGAGAGGAATGAAATACCGAAACATGGGAGAATATAATATATGTTCCATAATTTGACATAGTGAAGGAAACTGAAGCAAGTGGTTTAATCGCATGTGAAAATATATGAAATTTTATTAATATACTTTCTATGAGGTACAAATCTAGTTTATCAACGGAGGTAATTACTTTGAAATCTTCTGTTTTTAAATTGTGACTGTAATTTTCGCAATGATTGCGTTTTGTACTAAAAGTAGGGTTTGTTACCCGCATATTAATTCGGTCAAACTTCATAAGCCATCATTGAACACTGGCACTTCCATAGAATTAAAAACCGTTTAACTTTACCATTTCAAATTTCAAAATAGCTCTCAAATATTCTGCTATATATCATTTTACCTCTCTTTTTAGTAACAATTTTTTAATATTTTTCCCTTTTCTTTTTATTTTTTCCAGAAATTATGGTATTCATCCTTAATGACATTTTTAAAGTTTTTATATGCAAATCATTTATTGTAATACAAATTTATTGATAATGACTGACAAGCAGTTGAAAGCTTTGATAAGAAAATGATAACATTCGTGAAGAACTTTTCATACTATAAAATGTGTAAAATTTTAAGTCCTTGTAAATATAATATGCAATGAATATTTTTGTGTGCTCCTGTTCATATTGAAACTTATATATCCAAGAAATGACAATTCTAATATTTATTAATATATACATATACATACACAGACATGACAGAATTGAATAAACACCAAGATAAATCTCATTTCTGCTATTAATTCATGCTTAACACTATTTACAGGTAATAAAAATGTTAAATTAACTTAGATTATTTGACTAAAATTGCATATAAAATTATTGCAACATGCCACGAACCAAAGGAGCATCAGACTTATCCGAATTTCAGCGAGGACGTATCGTGGGTCAACATGA
>JARUHE010308280.1:0-21001 GCA_031471125.1 Archaeomysis grebnitzkii | reverse complement strand
TCAGGAGTAATTATTTTCATAAAACAAATATTGAATTATAGCCACGCGAGATTTCAGGTCATCTATGGCTAGTTTTATTATGATGGCAACTTTTTATATGATAACATTTGTCTTTATTTTAACATTATCGTGCATGTACTAATAAACACACGCGTGTTATAAAACATTATTTTTATTGTGTTTGGCCCCAGTGGACCAGGCTATGGGTGCAAGTTCAGAACATCCAACACATACTGTACGTGTCGCTCTCAATTTTAATGTATACATATATTCATGAACGTGTGTGAATAAATGTAAATTTATGCGTGAATAAATATACATTGGTGTGTTCTTTTTGTACATGATATATGTTAGCTTAAAACTTGAAAAAACTTAATAGTTTAAATGTTTAAATATAAAAAAAATCACAAAGTACTAAGCTTGAATATTTTCGCAATGTCATTAGAGTGAATGCGTTTGAATGTCTAATTGAATAAAACAAATCCCTATTGTTGAAGGAAAATATCGAACAAAGTCGCAACGGTTTTGTTTCGAGTCAACAGCGTAAAAAAGTCGAGCCCAACATTTCCTGCGACGATGTTTGTTTGGCAACGACCGATGATCCGTGGAACCATTTGTGTAATCTCTCCAATGTGGGTCATCGTACCTTAAGGGTGGCTGTCGTGGAAAGGATTTGCTTTTGTTTTTCAATCAGTGTCACGCCCAAGTGAACCAGACTGTGGATGCATAACACATTCAACATTTTCGTCGCCTATAATGTCAAAACATACTAACTATGTTTAATGTCACTGACAGACGAGAAGCGGTGTTTCCAAGGATTGGTTGGAATATGTTGGAGAACATTAATAATAATAATTGTTATTATTTTATTTCGAATTATGTTCCAATGAACCAAGTTATGGATGCAATGCACACTCACCGTCCGAGATGACAACGCATCTGACGTTTCTAGAGCAGCAGCAATCTATCTACTACCCTCACCCAGCGTTTCTTATTAAAATGTGGTTCAACTTTATGGTTCATTAGGTTTAACAATGATTGTAATAGTTCTGACTACATTTTTGGTTTATGGTGAATATATTATTACGAACACATCCAAGATAATACAATCTTTCGATCATGCTTGATGACGTAATTTCTTACCCTTTTCCCAGTCTCAAAATGTATGTATACAATAACGTGTAAATATATATTTCTTAGAAATAAACATATTTTTATGTTATTGTATTTTAAAACTAAGATGCATTTATTTAGGTTACATTTAATAAGCCTTTATATCATTTTATTAAAAAATTTCAGATTGTTTTTATTTTTCTCATCCACCAATTCAATAAAATATTTCTCCAGTTACATTAATGGTTGTGATTTATATTGTTGATTATTGAATTTAAATACAACACGAGTATAAGGCTCGAACATCCCACGCTATAGGTTAATATAAATTCATTATTTAGTTGCGTTTTTTCAACTGCTTGCATAATTTTAATTAAAAAATAAAACGGCGGCATCTGTGATGATGGTTTCCCGAAAATCAAATAACTAAATATTTTCTTAAACATGACTTTATTGATATAATGAATAAATTACATCAATAAAGTCAACATTGATGCACTGAATTGCCCAATGCATCAATATATTCTTTATTCATGCACTGAATAGTCAAGTTGGTCCCAGTACTGAATAATAAACCTTGAACAAGTTTGAGATGTACGAACAGATGTTTTCCTTGAATGTCATTGTTGTACTTTTCGAAGGGGTTGTGATGCAGAGAAGAGTTCATCTTCATTCAATGTTTTCTCGTGTCTTCGTGTGTGCGTGTGTGCGTGCGTGCATCACGGCGGAAGTTGACGTTCATGCAATATCGGTTAAATAGCATCATGAGTTTGCATGCATGCCGGTCTAGACTTGAATGATGTTTTGGAATTCATTTTAAATCTTTGACTTATTTTGTGTCATATTTGTTTTATATTGTGAATAAGAAACCATTCCATTACAACCAAATCGGATTTGGTTTTAGTTGAATAGGCGAGGTTGTTGTTCCCGGGACTCGTTGCCAGGCGTACGATGCCTTCCTTTGATGACTTGGTTGCACACAGGCAAGACACGGTGGCAAGGACTCTTTTCAATGTTGGTGTCTTCCATTTTTTTTCTCTATCTTTATCTGTCTCGCTCTATCTCCATCTTTCTGTCTCGTTTTAACTGTTTTGCTTTTTTTGTGTTTTGCTATTTTCTTCTCTTTTTCTCCCGCTGTCTCTATTTCTCTCTATATTTCTCACTATATCTCACTCTCTCCATATCTCTCGCTGTCTCTATATCTCTCACTATCTCCATTTCTCTCGCTATCTCCATTTCTCTCGCTGTCTCCATTTATCTCGCTGTCTCCATTTCTCTCTATATCTCTCGATGTCTTCATTTCTCTATATCTCTCTCGTTCTCTGTATCTCTCTTTCTCTCTCTCTCTCTTTCTCTCTCTCTCTCTCTCTCTCTCTCTCTCTCTTTCTCTCTCTCTCTCTCTCTCTCTCTTTCTCTCTCTCTCTCTTTCTCTCTCTCTTTCTCTATCTGTCTTTCTCTCCTTCTCTCTCTATCTGTCTTTCTCTCTTTCTCTCTCTATCTGTCTTTTTCTCTTTCTCTCTCTATCTGTCTTTCTCTCTTTCTCTCTCTATCTGTCTTTCTTTCTCTTTCTATTTGTCTTTCTCTCTCTCTCTATCTGTCTTTCTTTCTCTCTCTATCTGTCTTTCTTTCTCTCTCTATTTGTCTCTCTTTCTTTCTCTATCTGTCTTTCTTTCTCTCTCTATTTGTCTCTCTTTCTTTCTCTATCTGTCTCTCTTTCTTTCTCTATCTGTCTCTCTATCTCCCTCTCCTTCTCTCTATCTCCCTCTCCTTCTCTCTATCTCCCTCTCCTTCTCTCTCCCTCTCTATCTCTCTCTCTCTATATCTCTTTATCTCTTTCCATTTATCTTTCTCTATCTCTCTCTTTCTCTATCTCTTTTTCCATTTATCTTTCTCAAATGTTGTTGTTCATGTGCCCAATTTTTCAATATTTTTACCTTAGTTCAATTGATAAGTTTATTTATTGTTATCAATTCGTATGCGTTTTATAATTGGATTACAATGGGCAGTAACCCAATGATATTCATGACAGCAATGTTTGTTCGTGAATCGTTTTGTTTACCTTCTTTCGTGTTTACCAAAAGATTACATTCCTATGTTTGGCGAGAAGATTATCAGTATTTGTGGACCATGCATAACCTTTACAAATACAGGTCACACAGTGAGCTTGTATTGTGTGCCTCTGTCTGTAATCGATAGGCCTCGGCATAAATCCGATATGCCTCAACGGCTGACTTTGTTCATTGTTTTGATTAAATAATCAATGCAAAGATGTTTTCTATTCACATTTCTTCATTTCTAGCAATAGAGTATTGGAGGATATTATTATATGAAACTTACATTGCTAAAGCATAACGAATGCATTTATGTCTCGTCTTTACGGTTTTATTGCATGCATAACCAGTATTTCAGAGGATAGTAAATTACGTAACATGTGTTCGACGCATGTATAGCATCACATGAAAATAAAGTCAGAGCTTCCGATAGGATATGCTTTCGTTTAGGTTAGTTTCACATGACCGACCACACAATTGATTTTATTTGGTTGTGATATTTACCTGATACTGATAGGCATAGCTTAACGCCAATAGCTAAATACGATTTTCAAGATAGCAAAGTTATTCTCTTTTTGCATTGTTGGTAATTATTGCTGAACTCTCTGAGATTAAAATAGTTTTCAATTTGTTACAAACAAAACCATACAATTGTGTAACAATAAATGAATAAATGCCCAAATATGATTTTTAATAAACTAATTTAGACTCGAAGGTTAACTGAACTAAAATCAAACATTTTTTTGTTCTTATTCATAATTAACTTGAGTGTCAAATTATTAGTTTGAAGTATAAATATTTACAGTTGGTTGACATATTATTTAAATTATTAAACATTTGTTTGCCTTTAAATCACAAGATTTCTTTGTATTGAAGAAAACGGTTTTTTCTCCAAAATAACTTTTATATTTAGAATTTTCAAGTATTATCGTTACGTATGTTGGTGAAATAAATATTATGTTCTACTTAGATGTTTATACAGAGGTATAATTCAATGTATTTTGTAAACTTTATGCTACTGTAATTGACATTATTAATTATTATATCTAAAATTTTAAATCACCATGTATGAAAACTTGAAAAGCCTCGCAAGCTGGATATGTACTGTTGATTTATCAAGTTCCCTAAAAAGTACTTTTAAATAGTTATATAAGAATATTATTTTCTTTTAGAAAAAAATGAATAAATATAAACTATATGCATCAATGTTCAGCATTCTTTTGAAAATTAAATAATTCTGTTCGTGATTTCATTTATGTCAAAAGTTCTTTCTCATAGATATTTGCTACCTTAAAGAATAAGTTTGTTTTATGATCTTTAATATTTATATTTACTGTAGTAAACAATGCTGTAAGATACTTAATATAAACCACTCTATTTATATTTGTTCTTAATCATGATCGTGCCATGGTTTGGAAGGCTTGCGTAAGACAATATTCTACCAATTTATTTTTAACCGTTAAAGTATAGTTATTTAATGACGCTCAGATAAAATAGTTTGTTTGTGCCGAACCGCAATGCATTCCTGACACCATTAACCTGTGCCTCTCCTCTTTCAGAACCGAACTGCAATGTATTCCTGACCCCATTAACCTGTGCCTCTCCTCTTTCAGAACCGAACTGCGATGCATTCCTGACCCCATTAACCTGTGCCTCTCCTCTTTCAGAACCGAACTGCAATGCATTCCTGACACCATTAACCTGTGCCTCTCCTCTTTCAGAACCGAACTGCAATGCATTCTTGACACCATTAACCTGTGCCTCTCCTCTTTCAGAACCGAACTGCAATGCATTCCTAGACACCATTAACCTGTGCCTCTTTCCTCTTTCAGAACCAAACACCATTAACATGTGCCTCTTTCCTCTTTCAGAACCGAACACGCACTTTAAGATCTGGACGAAGGCATTCACGGAGAAGGACGAGGGCGAGTCCTCAGCCCCGGTGAACGTGACCACCGACGTCTCCAGCCCCGGACAACCCTTGATCTCGAACCTCAGCTGTCAGGACGAGAACACTTTGTTCCTTCAGTGGCTCCGGCCGGCTCGGGTGTTCGGCAAGGTGGATCTGTACTACATCTACTACCGACCCGAGGACTCGGATGTCTTTGACGAGATCGCTATCAACTCCGGCAATAACAGGATGGAGAACAACGTGAGTGTGTTGGATATTTTAAACCTTTCATTTTGTTTCATTTGCATTGTGTTTCAATCGTGTTGTTGCGCCCTTTTATTGATGGCTTCTTTTTTCTTTCTAGGTTTGATACTCTTTTTTTTATGTTTTCTTTCTCATTTTGTGTTCATAGTTCTACCGTTTTATCACTTTTATTCATTTGTTGTTTTATTATTCGTTAATTTGCAATTGTTTTTATTTATGTTTTTCTCTCTACTATTTTTATTTCCTGTTTTTGATAGAAATGTTCACAACATTTGAAAATAAACTAGACTAATTCAATTTAAAAATGGCTGAAACTGCATTAATTTTTATTTGTAAATTACTTTTTTTTTATAATATACAGTATAAAGAAAACGAAATTGTTCATAAAATCTGTGAGATGTTTTTATGTTCTAATGTAATAATTCGTACCCAAAGTTTGAATATAACAATTATTTATTTATACAAGACGTTTTTTTACTTGGAGACTCTTATTTGATTTTACTTATTTAATTAGTATTGTTTTGTTTTTATTTAAAGTATGAATTGTTTTAAAATTTGTATAAGCCTCAGTGTTTTGTTGTTTGAAGGTTGGTTGTTTTTTACTTCTTTTTAAATAGCTTGATGATACCTTAGTAACTGTATGGTCTATGCACAGTCCCAGCCCATGGAGTTCGTTTGTATCTTTGTAGATTTCATTTAAGACAAGTTTAATGTGAAGACCTACAGACAATTTGTATCAAAATATTTCTAGACAAATTATTCACAGTTACTCACTAATGCACATGTGTGATGAATATTTGAACAAGTGATATTACATTTGTTTATTTGTTTAACGTAGATACATGACGAAATATGTTCAAGTGTCCATCCATTCAATTATTTACAAAGGTCTGACGGAATCTATTGTCTGGCACAATTGCAACGAAATATTTTCCACGGAGTAAAAAAGATAAAATCCTATTTTTAGGATTACAACAAATGCGTGTCTTGCCCCAAGTCACAAAAGGGGTCGCTCGGTTTTATTTATTTTTCTTCGTTTTTAGTTTTCGACAATTTTTGTTTCAATGAATTTTGTATCTCTTATATTCAAGGTTTTTAAACTGTTTGTTATTGTTGCCATATTGTGTTTTACACACATTTGAAACTAAGCTCCATTAATAAATTTCAACGGAACTCCAAAAATTCTAGATTACATGTTCTTAATTTTTCTATGAAAAATATTTTCCTCTGTTTTTACATACACCAAACTTTGTACTTTTGAACAAGTGATGCAATCGGACATTAATTTGTGCAATATAAGCACTTGACTCGATGTGATTTGCGACCCTCTTCTCTGTGGCTTTGCTGATTGTATCTCTGCTACAGGATAGAAGTTGCGAAAGGTCAAGGAATCTCCATTCTCTTCCTCAATTTTTAGTTTCTTTTTGCCTCTCTTCATTTTCATTTATGTTGTTCTCTTAGATCCTGTTTTCTATATCTATCTATTTAGCTCTCCTGTCTCTTATGTCCTGTTTCTCTCAACTCAAATATACACACGCTGTCTATTTTATTTTTTAAGCTAATGTGAATGCAAGTTGAAAATCTACTGCCAAAAAAGCAAGAGAAGAGTTAAAGATCATACGTGGGTTCTGGTATTCTGGGAATACAATATGTTACAGAGCCAAGATTATAATAATTTTTGTATTATCTATAAAAGTAATATATGTTAGATTGTTTACCTCAATATCTTTAAACGTTCTCTAGAAATCTTTAATACATATTTTGTTTTTCTTTATAATGGATGTTGTTTACAAAGTTTTAATTAAACTAATAGTTTACGTTGCGGAACTAATGGCGGTTGTATTAAGTGCAATGCACTTTCTGTATTACTAATCTGGTTAAACTTAATTTATTTTGAGTCGTACATTTGTTAATGAAATGTTTTCAAATGGTACGGGAAGAAATATAAAATATTCTCCTAACTTATGTTCTTACTGAGAGTATCTGATCACTTGCATTTTGAGAGTATTGATTTTACAAGAACACTTCAGAGAAGTTTATTTTCGTTTATCATTTTATTTGGTGTATGGGAAACACGTTCAGCTAGTAACCTCTATGGTATTTGTGCAGACGTTTCTGGTAATTGTTTCTAACCATTGTGAATTTGATTTACATACCAGGCAACATTGTTATATCAAAATTGTATTTGTTAACGAATTGTTATTCATTTGTTTGTTTCAGACGATCGTTTGTTGATTACGAAAAAAGGAATAATCGGTAGTTTTGTACGAGTCCACGATAAAAGTTTTCATTTGATATACAGTACACACACTCATTTTAAGATTCTGTCTCTTGTATTAATGTTACTACTATTTTGTTTTTTACCTTGAATGATTGATATTCAAATTTGTTTTTCCATTTTGTTTAATATTTCAAGTATTTAATAACAATCCTGTCCTTGTTTTTGTGAAATAATATTTGTATATTTATTGAACAAATTGTAAGAATGGGTTTGAAAGCCTTAGTAAGCAGTCAAAACTATTTGACAGAACCTACTGTTATTCATTGCTCTGATAATGTATGTACTCGAACTTGATTTCTATGAATGATCAGAAATGAAGTTAATCGGCATGTACTGTGAATCGTAATTAATATCATTTGGAACATCTCAAGTTTCCACATTGATGCTTTTTTATTTATTTAGTTGTTACTACTGTTTGTGAAGGATCAAACTCAATCTAATGTAATGGCATTCGTCATGTTTTTGTTTTGTTTTACAGCTTACGAACGAGGATTTTTTTCTTCAATTTCTTGTCATATTATTATTATTGATTGCTGTCATTAGTATAAGAATGATTGAATGAAATAATAATGAATATAACAATGTGTTATCGTACATATTAAATAGTACAATTATATGTAGTTAAATAATTTTTTAATATATTTTGACTTTATTATTCCAATTTATTATTCCAATTTATTATTCATTTCATTGTATGATATTTTGAATATACAAATACAAGGCTATTATATGTTTAAATAAACAATATGCCATTATTACAATATTCAAAAAAATACTTCTTCAACTGTTTTGTTTTATTTTATGGTATTAGTCCAAAACTCTACATGAACTATATACATGTTCTAATATAATTTTAAAATATTGGTTTATAAAAATACAACTTTAATAATGTTTTCATTGTTAGATTAACTTCCAAAGAAATGTTCCGTTGTATAATAAACAAAGTTATAAATAATGTACCACTGTAAATAACAACGCCATTCAAAGTTGTTTACATATCGCAAATCAGACAGTTCGTCAAACATAAACAAACGACGCACGAGTTTGATGTTTTCTTTTTTGTTTACCTTCAAGTTTGCATCAACATCCTACAACTATATAGGAAATGTATGCAACGATCATAGTAGAAAAACAGGTCTTTGCAATGGGCGTGTCTCTTTATAGGACACGCCCCGTGCCTGAGGCCGACACACGTGCAATTACTCCACCTGACAGACCTCGTTTGTCTGTTGGACACGGCTTCCTTAACCATTTACTGGCCGTATGGACACATTCGGAACATGGCGCAAGCGTTGTTAGAAAGATAATTCCATTGAATGTTAATTCATATGGTGATGACTGTTTGTTTTAAAATGTTTAGCAATGCATTTGACTCGCTGCATTGCCTTAAATGCGTCTATAATAGTGAGCTGATTGGTTGAACCACTTCAGCTGATTGGTTTTAATGGCGCTAGTTGGTTGAATGATATGGTTATGGTCAGCCGATTGGTTTAGATGGTATCAAATAGTTGGTTCGAATAGCATTAGTTGATTGGTTTGAAGTACTGTTATGGCCAGCTGATTGGTGCAAATGACGTTTTGTTTGTATTATTATTTATTTTCATTTAGAAATAAACAAAAAATAAATATTTTTCACATGTACAACAAAAAATAAAAGTTTATTGCAAATGTATTTAGATGATCATTATGAATTAATCCAATGTAAATATTTAAATTGTTGTTCATGATAACCAAAGCAATTGCTCTTAATTGGTATAAATGAATTGATTTTAGTGTTGAAGTTTGATATTACGTTTTCATTTTATATCATCGCATTAAATATTATGAGAATGTAGATTTACTTTTATTTTTATTATTGTAATAAAAATATTTTTTTGCTCTTTTTGTCATCGTTATGGGTAAAACTTTTATTGTTAACACTTAAATTATTTCTTGTTACACTGGTGATACATTATTCTAATGGCTTATTCCATCTTATGTTACCCCGGTGATGCAAATTAAGTTCGTTGCCTGTCTAAAGTAATTAAAAACATCCACTAACTAATTTGTATCATTGGTGTAACATACTGGACCACTAGACTAATATATCACCAGAAACAGTTGAAATGTCTGAGTACAGTATTTTATATTGTTGAAAAGTTTAATGATTAGACATTAAAGCCCAGGATGGTGGATTTTTAATGTTAAGTTTTCATCATATTTTAATACTAAATGGAAAAAAAACAAGTTTGGTTTTTGAATAGTTTCTAAATAAATGAAATTATTTGTTATTATTGTTGTTAGTACTGTTTTTTATTGTTATCATTGTTTATTATTGTTAGCATTGTTTGTTAGTATTTGTTATCATTCACTTGTAAATTGATGTAGCTCTATTATTATTGTTATTATTATTTATTATTATTATTTATTATTATTGTTTATTATTATTATTTATTATTATTATTATTATTAATGTTTTATTTTCTATTCCAGTTCCTGATCAGCAACCTGAGCATAGACACGATGTATGTGGTGAAGGTGCGAGGCGGAACCTACTCCCGCTTCTACACCACCAACAACATCACTTACAAAGGGGCGTTCTCAGAGCCACGCAAGATACTGCTGTTTAAGGACTGCCACAAGGAGCCGGTCTACGAGCCTCGAACACCTCTCATCGAGATGAGTGCCGGCATCGTGGCGGGCATCATCGTCGCCACCTTCGCCTTCTTCATGCTGGTGCTCGCCATGATTCTGTGGAGGTGAGTGCAGGTTGTGTGTCTAGGTCAGGAATCCTTAGGGGAGTTTTAGTGTTTTGGGAACAGCCAGGAAAACCTCAAAGGTTTGAGGTCTTGCATTACACAGTATAGAAAATTGTATTAGATTGTTGAGTTCATGCTTGTCTTATCTACACTAGAGTTGAATCATGTTCATCACATTACAGTACCTAGTATACAATTATGTTCCAAGTGTAGTTGGCTTTCTTAGCCAATATATCCATGCAATAAAAATTAAAAATGGATGACAACTAGGTTGGTTCGAACATATTTTACTTATCCATTCATGGAATAATGTATTTTTTTAAGTTTAGTTAAGGTTGGCACAATCACAAATATGTTTGCCCTGCCCATCTAATTTTTTAAATTTTAACAGTTTAATTTCATAATTTTTTAACAAACAAAAACTAGATGAATTAATGTTTTACTATCAACTGTATAACAATGAAATCTTATCTATATGATAAGAAAAACATTTGCTATCAGTTCTTCGAAGGTTTTCCCTTTAATCAGTGAATTGTGTTTATTTGTAAGAGTAGTTTTAGTTTAGTTTTTTTGTGATTGATAAATTATTTTGTTACATTGGATGGAAATATTACAAGATACAATGTTTGAAATGTGTTAAGTCTAACCAAAAGAACAACAAATTTCAATGAAAAGAAATAGTGGATCATAAAATGAAAAAGTGATACAGATTCCAAAAGTAAAATGACATTGAAAGAAAGTTTTGATAATTTCAAAAAGAAGTGCATAAATGAAATAACTAAATTTGAGGGAACCTTTCACAATGTCTGTAGGTAAGAGTTGTCTACTTGGTTAATTGAAATCCCAATTTGTTTCATTCATTTGTGTTTTATGTTCTAGACTAGATATGGTTTTCAAGTATGACCAATGGATAAGAAAAGCTCAGGTTATCTTTGACAAAGATTGCCACAGATTGATAAGATGAAGGTGTAAAAGGTTTCTCTTACATTGAAACAATTGAATATGTATTCATAAATATATTTACATTTATTACAAGCCGAGCCATTATAATATATTTCAATTAGTTCTTGGTAGAAAAGATTGTTTTGCTATTTCATCAATTTTCTTGTGTGTTATTATCTTATTGCTTTCAAAAATATTTTTCAACAAGGATTTTCCAATTTTTATAATATGAAAAAAGTTTTAGTCCCACAAGTGATAAATAATTAGGGATGACCAAATCTATAAAAAGGTTTACAATAGAAAAGTCACTAAATTGTTTAACATCCATAGTTTAAGTAAATTGTTCATCATCCCTAATTGTATGACATTCCCTTTCGCAGACATTACTTCCAACGTGCTTACTACAACTTGGATGACCCACCGAAGGCTCCTCCAGCTCTTCTACATGACTGGGAGAATGACACTGGCGGTGACGGTGCTTACGGACCCATAGACGTGCATGAGTTTGCCAAGGTATGCAGCAATCTCTTTCCTTTGTTTTTTTGTTCAATAACTAAATGTTTGTAAATGAATTTGCATTGATAATTAAAAACAAATCCCTCCAACTAATTTAAAGTTAAAATAAATTTATGATGAGAATCTTTCATTCCAAAATTTCAAAATTTGTTTGCAATGTTTCTTTTAAGCATTGAATTGGTTGAATAATTACTCAACTGTGACCACAGATCTATAACCTGCATATCTTTGGTCCAATTGCCTTAGTTTTTAATTGTTGAGGTATAACTACAATAGCTGCATCAATATACAGGGAATAATATAAAAACCATTCATTCATTTTGCTGAAAAGTTCTATTTTTGTTGATATTTTTAAAATTTGATCTTTCTGAATCATATGAAATAACACTAAAGACCTATTCAAAAAAATCATATTTTTGTAGCTATTTGGCATTAAATTGAACATTCTCCTACAGCATGTGGCAGACCTGCATGCAGATAGTGACATCGGATTCTCCAAAGAATATGAAGCAATTCAAGCGGCTTCTGCACAAGACCACCACCCAGCAGAGCATTCACAACATCCTGACAATAAGCAGAAGAATCGATATCTCAACATTGTTGCATGTGAGTCCTTTAATTTAACAAATACTTTTGACACATCATTATCATCATTTTATCAGGTTTTAATTAATGTTTTAAATTTATATAATGGTTTTGTTGGCATTGTTTTGCCATTCCTGCTTAACATTTGGAATGTTAATCAGATAAATATTAATAAATCATTAAAATTTATTGAATTAAATTTGAAATAAAACTATACATTTTATCTTTGGATTGCAACAAAAATCTTTCCTCCAGCTATCCATTCCTAATATAATAGTTTAGCTTTCTGTTATGCAAAGCCCATAACTTAGTTTCTTTCATGTTAATGAATATTTCCTTTGTTTTATTTTAATCAATGATTGGATAGTTATTGTAAATTTAGGATGTAAATTGTGTTTAGATTTGGTGTATGATTAAATAATGCTTGCAGACGATCACTCGAGAGTTCCATTACGACCTCTTCCTGGACAAAAAAGAGCTGCATTAGAATATGTGAACGCAAACTACATAGATGGTTATGACAAAGCCCGTGCATACATCGGCACGCAGGGTCCACTTCCATCTACCTTTGACACTTTTTGGAGGATGGTTTGGGAACAGAGAGTCCACATCATCGTCATGATCACAAATCTCGTGGAAAGAGGAAGGGTTAGTGTTGAAACATTTCCCTACAGCTGCATGAATTTCTCTCAACACCTACTCATTTTTTCCTGGTTTAGTGGTACTTATTTTATTTATTTTTTCGTGGTTTAGTGGTAGTTATTTTATTTTTATTTTTTCGTGGTTTAGTGGTACTTATTTTATTCATTTTCCGGGTTTAGTGGTACTTATTTTATTCATTTTTCCGGGTTTAGTGGTACTTATTTTATTCATTTTTCCGGGTTTAGTGGTACTTATTTTGATCTTCAGTTATTGTTCTAGTTTAGTTGGCTTTAGTTTAGAATTAGGTATACAGAATAGATGTTCAAAATAATTAAATTATAATTTGTATCAGTTAGTCCGCATTCTAGGGTTTATAATACATAATTTATAGTTCGCATTAAATTATCAGTTGTACACCCATAATTAAATTAGAAATACTGTATTGAATGGAGAAATGGCCAGTGAAGAAAGGAAAATGAATGGAATTAAATTAAGTATGAATAGAATGGAGATACAAAATGTAATAGTTATGAATTGTAAAAGAAGGAAGTTTGGAGCAAAATGGAAGATGAATAAATTGTATTAAGCATTACAAAACAGTGAACAAAGTGAGGAATAACAATTTACTTGATCAGTAAATTATCCAACTTACCACTCCACTCACATTGCCAACTACATGAACATTTTGTCCTTGCTATCCTAATTTCTCCCAGCAGAGGAACCTACGTTGAATCCCTTTTCTTTTGAACCTCATGAGATACCCACTTAGAGTATCCGAGTTATATTGGTTCCCACAAATGACAACCTGCTGCTTCATCTCTCTTAACTCAGATGTCCACATAAGCTGAATTTCTCTTTTTTACTGAGAATTTTCTGTTTTTATCATTTGTTAGCTTAAGTTGTTGAACTTTTTTTTAACCAACTAGTTACTTACTTTAAGGTTCTAAATATTATTTACTCAAATGCTTTTGGAAAATGTTTGTGTGTATTTATTAAGAAATTATGTTCTCACTATAACATCCTAAATGGACAAATGAAACCTATGTTGTTTGCAATGCACATTCACTATCTAATATTTTCTCTAAGTAATCCTCCGCCCAAGTACAATGTTGCAACGGCAAATTTGTTTTTGTTGTGGGATTCACTTCATCTTTGATTCGGTTGATGTGATCTTCTTAATGGTATCCCAAATTACTTGAAAGATGTAACCTTATAAATTTGGTATCAACAAAATTATGACTTGGTCAATAGTAAACTATTTTAAGTTTTAATCACAATATGTTTAAAAAATACTGAATTGCTGAAAAATTACAATTAACAGTTACAATTATTCGAGGTATAGACAAATACTTTTTAAATTCGGTTTAAAACGTATAATAATTTGAATTAGAAATCTTTTTTATTTAAATCTCTAGAATTTTGTTCACTATTGAAATTGTAGCCATGGGTTTGTTTAGGTTTTTGTTCATCACATTACATCTCATCCTACAACTGTTGTGGTATTTTATAATTTATACTTTGTTTTTGTTTAATTTTAAGTTTTTATATTGAAAATAAAAATGAATATTTATATTAACATTTCAAAATTTCTGCTTAAGTTTGTTTTAATAGGTGTAAGTTTATAAAATATTTTTACAACCTAAAAAGCTTCATTAAACATATAAATTCTTTGATAAAATTTATAAATAGTTTCTAAAAAAAATTCATTGTTTGAAATATGTATTGAATATAAAGTAAAATTGAATTGCTGTTCATTTAAGAATTAATATATATTAACATTAATACATAAATTACTAAACTTGTGTTTATTTTTAACTGTTTTTTTTAATCTATGAAGTGCATGAGAAATCTGCTCATCATTTATTGCCTTGAAACGTTGATGGTGTCTTTGCTTGTAAATATTTGCTTTCATTCAAATGTTTTTTTCTTTCACTTATGTCTCAGTTGGTTTTCCTTAGGTTTTTATTCCCAATTAGTTTTGTTGTTTCTGTTTACAACGAGTAAAATGTGTTAAAATAAATGGTGTATGTTTCACAATGACTTATATGTATACATACCAATTATTCATATTAATGTTGTGCTTTTACATTTTTTGTTAATAACCTTCATTAAAGTTTATTTTTAATTTTAATAACCACTAAGTAGGATATTTATCAATCGCATTACTATTGTTAACTTTTGAATCATAAAATAAGTAATTGTTAATATAAATTTTAATCAAGTTGTCTTATAATTATTGAAACAAAAGAATTCAAATCAAAATCCGTCATGGCAAGTCTATCGTTAACAATGAGAATTTTTTGCAAATGAAATTTTTTAATTTGGTCCTGCAACATAATTTTTGTTTTTCTCTTCTCCTCCCTGCTGTTCCTAGGAAACCATTAAAAAACAACCAAAGCTAGCTACCCAATGCCTGGAGGTATTGTATACGCCTGTTTGCGCAGTATTTCATTGTTCTCTTTACGCTCTGCACAAGGGAGAATCTATGGCTTGGCTTGGCATGAATTATTAAACAATCTCGTTTTTATTCTAGATTATTGTATCCACTCTCCACAGGGTTCACTGAATTATGTCAGCAATTATCAAATGTTTTTGGCCCAATGCTGTGTAAAATTTGAATAACCTAATAAAAAAGTTTTATACTTTTTGTATGTACTAACTATTTCTGTTTTCCATCTTGATTGTGTTTACATTTTTTCCATATAAACATCCTAATTAATCTGTAGAAATGATTGACAAAATATAAATATATACTTTATGAGCTCTCTTCTCATCTGAATTATTTTTTTTACTAAAGAAAATTTTCAGTCAAAATTATAGTGTTAATTTTTTCTGTATATCAAAAAATAAAGTAAAACTGATGTAAATATATTCCATCCATAGTTTTATTACCGTTCAAAAATTTTCAACCTAATTGAAATTAAATTTTGTAGAAATATCCAAAAGGATAAATTTAATAGTGGAGAGTCGGATGTTCTTGAAAAGTGTGTTGTGAACTATTTGTAGCGTTAGTTTTAATTAAAGTTTTTCGATTTTAATTAATGTGGATAATGATTGTCTTTTGATATCCTAAAACAAATTTGATAATAGGATTCAACCCCAGCCCTTAGCATGCGAACATGAACTTATATTCCAATACCAAATTTGTCTTTAGCTGTCATGGCATTAATAAATATGTTTAATCTATAACATATAATTCATTGTGCATTTCTATTGATCGAACAGAAGGACTTTTTCTCAGTCGATGGTTGTTAATTTTCACCTGAATTAAATAATTTGTTTCATTGCATTGAATTTTATTAGTACTTGAGTCAACATATAACCAATCATCCATTGAAAAGCTTCTTCTAGCAAATTGAAATAGTTTCTCATCTCGTATTTTCCTCCCGACAGAAAAAATGCGATCAATATTGGCCCAAGGAAGGTGTCGAATCTTATGGTTTCATCCAAGTGAGACTGGTGCACGAAGAGGTGCTGTCCACCTATACTATCCGAAAATTGGCAATTAGACATATGAAGGTAATTATAAAATTGATGTGCTTCAAGTTCATTGTAAATTTCAGGATTACATTTTGCAATTATTTTGCTAAACAACAAATGAACCTTAATTAATTGAAATGCACATTTTCAGGTGAAGTGTAAAAAATCAGGCAGTGGTGAGCGAATGATTTATCAATATCACTACACAAACTGGCCAGACCACGGCACACCCGACCATCCCTTGCCTGTCCTGTCCTTTGTGAGGAAGTCAGCCGCAGCCAACCCCGAAGATGCAGGACCAATCATTGTTCATTGCAGGTGAGTTTTCTTCTACTCTTCTGTGAAAGTTGTCCAAACCCAATATTCTTTTTGTAAGATTTAAGAATGCAATAATATATTATTTTCTATTGGAAGTCAAACAAATTTCATGAACGAAACTTCCTTACAATTTAGTATATATAGAAACCATTAATGTGCTTCATAAGAACAAAATTCAAAATAAGGAAGAGGTTGTTCATAAAACTGTAATGGTTTCTCTTTCTTCAGTGCTGGAGTTGGTCGAACAGGCACGTACATTGTGTTGGATGCGATGCTGCAGCAAATTCGACAGAAAGGTTGCCTCAACATTTGGGGCTTTCTGAAGCACATAAGGACACAAAGAAATTTCCTTGTGCAGGTGAGTTGTATTTTTGGAATATTTTGTATTGGTATTTACATAAATACATGGAATAAAATTGAGGAGACTTACTTAGTTTTGAGAATGAAATATAGGAAAAAGGATATGACAGGAAAGATGCTAAGTGTTGCTAGCAGTGAGGGTCACAACAAAGGCCCTTGAAGTTAAGGCAGCATTGATGGGATAACGTGATGAACACCCTCAACGTTGGGCTAATGTCAGTTGACTCGTCCACCGATGTGATATTTTTAAATCTATAATTATAAATTGCCTGCAGAACTTTATTGTCGCTATTTTTTTGTATCAACAATCTATATTGTAGGCTGCAGAACATTTGTTGGTTAGCAATTTCTATTAATCGGTGTTTTCTTTCTTCTTCTAATGTTCCACTTTCCAGACTGAAGAACAATACATCTTCATCCATGATGCTCTGCTAGAGGCCATCCAGAGTGGAGACACTTGCATACCAAAAACGGGGCTCGGAAGATACGTGCGGATGCTGCAAGCACCAGGCGGAGAGAAGATCTTATCGTGGTTCCTTCTCAGTCACCAGTTCAAGGTTGGTTTCTCCATTGGAATGTTGGTTAAATTTTTAATTGAAAATAAATAAATTGGATTCTTTTTTATGTTGGTTTCAAAGTTTGTTCGATTCAAAATATTTGTTCAAGAAATATAACCAGTTGTTATTTCTGTTTGTATACATTTGCCATGTCTACATTGTCTATTGAATTATATCTATAAACTCTATAAAAACCAACTTTGAAAACTTTAATAAAGATTGTAGTTATTAATATGTTATTCAATAATTTTAGTAAGTTTAAAAATAAAAAATATAACCTTCAGGCTTCAAAGATGACCTCACAAATATTGATTCATATGTAATGCCTGTTTTAATTGAACATATTTAATTATTTTTTTGTAAGTTTCATTGCTTATTATTTGATTACTATTTTGTAAGTTTCATTGCTTATTATTTAATTACTATTTTGTAAGTTTCATTGCTTATTATTTAATTACTATTTTGTAAGTTTCATTGCTTATTATTTAATTACTGTTTTGTAAGTTTCATTGCTTATTATTTAATTACTATTTTGTAAGTTTCATTGCTTATCTTGACCATTACAGCTTGTGACGCACTTCCAACCACGAGACTTCAACATAGTGAGTGCGGCGAAGGATGTGAACCGAGACAAGAACCGGTCGCTGGACCATATACCCATGGAGAACGGCCGGGTGCATTTGACGCCTAAGCCGGGTGTAGACGGCTCTGACTACATCAATGCAACCTGGCTCATGGGCCACCAGCGACTACGGGAGTTCATCCTCACGCAGCACCCTCTGCAAACCACCATCATGGACTTCTGGCAGATGGTCTGGGACCACAATGCCCAGACTGTTGTTGTGCTCACGCCGATCGACGATGAGAAGAACATGCCACAGTTCTGGCCGGTGCAGAATGAGGACTTCGATTCTGAGAACTGGAAGGTTTGTGGTTATTTTATTTTGTTTAAATGGTTAAGGATTGAAAAAAACACTCGATAAAATATTATCAGGAGTTTCTGTTTTGTTATTAATTTTAAACTCTAGTAGATATAGTTGGTTTAGCATTGAATTATTGAAGTAATCTTATCTCTTGATTCAGGTCCGGTTCCTGGAGGAAAGGGTGCATTCAGGCCTCGTCACTATAGAGGCAGCCATACAGTCCCTACAAGACGATTATGAGTTGCCAGTCAGATTAATCCATGCCCCAGGCTGGCCAGATACCTTGCCAGCACTCACCACAACCTTGAGTCTCGTCTCGTTAGTTCAAGAAGCTATTTCCAATTACCAAAATGGACCCCTTGTGGTTGTAGACAGGTGAGCTAAAATAGTGTTTGGTTTTTTTGTTAAGTATGGCTCTGTGAAAAGTTGTTTGTATTGGAAAAACAACATTTAGATGAACTTTACTTGAAAAGTCATCATTTAAAAGATATTTTCCTAATATGGGTTATCCAAAACAACCGACATGACTTATTCTCGTCACAAGGTCTGAAATATGTTTATTTTAAGTATATACAGATATTGTTCCTTCCAAATATTTGTTACATTTATGAAATATAGACTGATTACATTACTAGTTCTTATTGATAAACTATTTTTTGCGAAAAAATAACATTCAATGACCTAATGTTTAAATATAAGGATTTCCTTATGTTGTGTTCATAAAATTTTAATACATTTCAAACTTAACAATAAAAACTATTCCTGCATTAAAATATAATTTAAATTTATTTTGAGAATTGCAATTTTAGTTTATTGAGTTCTAAACTTTTCTTTTACTACTGAAGTCTAGTCTACATCTTACATAAATTTTTAATTTGTCCTATAAGAATTTTAAAAAAATGTATAGAACTTTTAACATTTATAATTCCTTTGGTTTCAGGTATGGAGGGACAGAAGGTGCAATGTTCTGCTGCCTATCAACACTAAAAAGTCACCTGGAATTCGAAAACAATGTTGACCCATACATGTACTTTAAAATGTATCACAACAGAAGACCCACTGTTTGGACTTCACAGGTTAGCTTTAAATTCAAACATATTTTTTTATACAAGGTTCGGGTGTTGTTTTTTCCCATGGCTGATTATTACGAAAATATTATATATGCTAGTATTTTTTTAAATTAGAGAACAAAGTTTCAGTGCCAGTGAAATAATTATTGAAATCTAACCTTTAACATTAGCAAATTCAAAGATGTTCAAATAAAATAAATCCAGAATACAAAATTGAAAACAATTTTTTTATAGTTTAACAAAATGACATTGAACGTTTCAGGACGATTTGTTGTTCATTTACCGGGCGTTAGAAGCGCACCTCGGCAACGAAGGAAGCAGCAATGGCAGCAGCAACGACCTGGCAGGCTTCTCCGACCCAGTGATTGCAATGCCTCCGATAACCAGTGCATTACTACCAAATAATTGCATCTCTCCCACCACGTGTCCAGCCTCGGTTCCACTAATCTCTCCCAATCAGACGCACCAGATTCCGTTGGATCTCACACCACAGTCAATCACACCCACTGCGCCCATGTTCATGGACGTGCCTCCGCAAGTGCACACTCCTTCCAATGGATGTATCAATGCCAATGGACAGGTGCCACAACAAGGAGTCACGCCCATCAATGGGTACGCAACTCTGACTGGCAACGGTAGTATCAGAGTGCCGCCAGATGGCATGGAAGACCTGCCGCAGGCGTCCGATATCCCGCCCGTCTGAAATAAAGAGATAGAATTACTTTAAATGTGTGTTTGTAAGTCATTAAAATATTTACATACATTATTACTATATGTAATTGGTACCTGGAAATGTAACATAAGTATGACACTTTGAAAAGAATTAAGAGAATAGAATCAAATATTTTAATTGTAAGGAAAATAGTGTCCTTGATGTTTTTTACATACAAATATATATATATGTTATATATATATATAGTTTTAAAGATATTGCTGTTGATAGTAAAAGACAAGTTTAAGTCTACTGAAACATTGTCCATCCGCAAGCATGCTTTCACAAGTGTCTAAGATGTGCTAGATTTAAATAGATTCCTTAGAAATGTTAGTCCTGCATTGTAATAAGGATGATGTTGCAAAAAAGTCCATTGTGAATGTAGACGCTTTTTAAACGAAAATGTTAATTCGTGTTAAATTCACCCACACAGTGTGAGAAATGAGTAGATTTATAGGTATATATTTATATATATATATGTATATGTGCAACGGCCTTGGCCACGTTGAAACACCGCTTCCCGTATGATCAGCGAAGTTAAGCAACGTTGGGTCTGGT
>JARUHE010308269.1:0-12260 GCA_031471125.1 Archaeomysis grebnitzkii | reverse complement strand
TAATTGAATTATATTATTTATTGCGTTATACTAATTAATTGAATTATATTATTTAATTTAATTATATTATTTAATTGAATTATACTATTTAATTGAATTATATTATTTAATTGAATTATATTATTTAATTGAATTATATTATTTAATTGAATTATACTATTTAATTGAATTATATTATTTAATTGAATTATATTATTTATTGCGTTATACTAATTAATTGAATTATATTATTTAATTTAATTATATTATTTAATTGGATTATACTATTTAATTGAATTATATTATTTAATTGAATTATATTATTTAATTGAATTATATTACTTAAATATATTATATTATTTAATTGTATTACACAAACTTGGAGTGGTCTACAAAAAAACAAAAAATAAAAACTATTTTACATTATTATTTAAATGAATAATCTGAACATCCTAGGTACAGGTCCATCATGCTTCGAAGATAACATCGGAGTCCATCATCTGTAGCTTGCTAATCTTATGAGAAGAAAAAAGATAAGAGCAAAGACAGTAACCAGATAAAAAACGTTTTATCTTTAGTGAAATTATTTCTATCTTCTTATCGTTGATATGTCTTTAGTCAATATTTATTTGTGTTATCCACTTATCTTTTTAGCTTAATATAATTTTCAAATATGATTTTTATCACGAAAAAATAATAAAAGCAAATATTTCGAACATCGGCATTTCGATCATTTACTTATATATTTTCACATCAAAACTATAAAAAAATTGTGACCAATATTTAGACAATGTTCAAAACAGTCTTGGTACTTCAGCCGATTATCTCCTTGTTATTATGAACATGGGATCCACTGTAGACGAATGAGGTCTACTTAACCAAGTCTTTATCTAATCTGATCTCCAGTCCTGGGTAAACACACCTTAAGTGATTCTTGTTTTTTATTTCATTTTGAATGAAATTCAAGAAATTGTTTTTTAATCTTATCTTAGAAGAAAAGAATGATTTGATAAACATCCTTAAACAATAATAACTTATTGAGTTGTGTACGAGTTGAATACGATTGTGTCCGATGTCGTACACTGAAAAAATATGACTAACCTTATGGGTAAGATAGTCAAAATTGACATCATCAAATTGACTTACCTTTGTTAACAGTACATACTGTTACAATATGATTAGATTTTGATTGAATAACAAAGGTTAGTCAATTTGATAATATCAATGTAGACTATTTTATGCATAAAGGTTATTCAAGTGTGTTAAGTGTATGCGGATTTATTCGGTGCAAACTTTAATGTTGAAAACATAATTCATAACTAACATACTGTATTTGCTTATCTTACAATTGTATGGGAAAAATAGTGGAATATTTTAATACTTAAAAGTAATTTTTACTAACTATATATTTTTTCGTTTAAATTACATTTCAAAACACAACTAGTGCTTTCACAAAATTTTAGCACTTGCTTACCCTATGTTACCTAGGTCAGCGCACTGGCTATTCTGGTGCTGTATAATAACATTAACTTTTGCTTTCAGTTGAATTAAAAACCAACAATATCTCCAATTAAGTGTGTCAGTCAAGAGTGATACCAATGATAAAGTATATTTAATTATAATTTCTAAAGATAAGACCACGAAGATATAAATACAACATAACAATCTAAGATATATATAACTGCCTACCAAATGGAACCTGCAACAGTTAAGAACTGGGCTACCTAACATTAAAAAGTGTGGCTTAAATAATGAAAAAATACTACCTTAAATGCTGTTCATGTATTGATTACAGTTTAGCTTAAAAAACTGTTAAGAAATATTTATTCAATATTTTAAATATTAATTTTTGGATTTATTTATTTTTATAATTTACCAACTGTTGTTCTTTGCAGTTTTTGTATGACATAAATTTAATCTTTATTTTAATCTTTGTTAATAAGTGTTTATAGCTTTGAGTTTTATTTATAATTTAACAAGCAGAAAAAAAATACACAACTTAAATTGAGTTGTTTTATACTTTGATGTGAGTTTAAATTTTTCCAGCTGCTGGTAATCTGATAAGATTTGAGATTAAATACAAGATAATTGAATTTTAATTTTCAATTCTGTATCGGAAAACTGAATTAAAAGTTATCGCAAAAATATTTGAACATTATAAAAGTTTGACGCATTAACAAACTTTCAATTTAAAATATCTTCCAAAAACCTTTTGATAGTTTCAAAACCATTATAAAAATTTTATCCGAGGCCTACGAATAAAATAAATAAAAACATTTCTATTACATTTGTTATCCTAGAGTTAGATTGACTGATACGCATCTTTATCTGTTCATTTAACTCTCACGCGCTCAATCTTATCATTTTTATCATCTCGGCCGAGCCTTCCTTTGCCTCTTCCTGAATAGGCGCAATACGAGCCCGTGAAAGCGGGACAGACGCGTGTGAGGAAATGAAAAAGACGCAGACCCACGGGAGATTGAACGATAAGACCGAAGCAATTATTCAACAATACAAATGATGGAAATAAACACACAAAATATAATTTTGAAGTAACACAATTTCTGAAAATTTTAGTTGTAATAAAAATAATTGTAAGTAATATTTTTAGAAATCCATAACAAGTGAGAAAAGCAACTTAGCAGAAGGTTGAAGGAAACACCTTTCATCAAATGAATAACAGATCACCAAAGACTAAATAACTTCGGTCAAATAAATCTTGGTGTCTAATTCAAAAGTTATCAAATTTCTGCTTTTAGTTCCAGCCAAACAATTGAATTTGATTGAACTGTTTCTTTTGTAATGTTTTTTGGTATTTCGGTTGCAATGACCCAGGCAATGGATGCAAAAAATTATTCACCAACCATCCAAAGAATAACCAGATCAACGTTGCTAAACATTGTTAAAAAAAAGATTGACAATCAATTATATTTTATATCCAAAAAAGTTTCTATAATTTGAAGAAAATGTTTGAGATTTTCTTAGAGTGATTAGAACACTCATAATTAATTATTATGTATGGTATTATTGGTTTATTTTTGTAGTCAGATACATTATTTTGTGTTATATCATTAAATTCTTTCTTTCAAGTATTATTAGTTGTTGGTGATGTTCTAGTAAACTTCTATTTTTTTGCTTGTCGATATGTTCTTTGTCGACAAAGTTGGTATAGCTACTGTTTGTGATTTTCTACATGTTGTAAAATTATAAATGTTTTTCATTAGTTGAAGGTTTAAGTTTTCATATTAATATAGCTCCTTTAATAAATAATCCTTGTTGGCAAATAATATATCGATAAACAAAAAGAAATAAATAAACTGGTATTATGCTGACAACATTGAAGGAAATGAAGGATATAATAAGAACTAATACATCTGATTACATAGGTAAACCAATACCGAAGCTAATAGAAATAATGCCAAAATGAGAGAAAATCACAGACCTAAATGAAAAATATAAAATGCAATGTAAAATTAGACTTAGGCAATGCAAATACATTAAAAATAACTCGTTATTGCATTCTCTAAAAATAACTAAAACTGTATAATAACCACGTTAAGAAAACGTTTAATCTTACGTGAACAATCAAAAACCAACTGCCTGAAGAGAAATCCAATGTCGTTTCAACATTGCTTGGGAGTTGAACGGAAGCTCCTCCGCAACAGACCCAATCTAAATATTACTAAAACATTGAATGTTGATTTGTTGAATTATTTTAATCTAGTCTTTTTATGCGCTCGTTTTATGGTTGTATCTGTATACTCAATTCTTAAAAAAAGGCTAGATTTGAATATTTTAGAGTAAATACTCAAAAAAGTTGAGTACATCTGTAGAGTTTTAAAAGAATTTGGTATACATATATAACTATAAAACGGGCGCTTAGAAAGGCTAGCATAAAATATTTTAGAGTAAACACTCAAATAAAAAATGAAATAGATAACAAAATATCTAGTAATACCAAACCAAAAACGGATGATTTGAAACTTCCTAATGAACTGTTGGAAGACATACAATTAGTAATCACAGGTGGAAATAATTTAAAGCGAATATTAAATAAAAATAACTTAGATAAAAAAATTCAAAATTGAATGGTCGTGTGGATCGTGCTATGTTGGAGAAACTAACAACTTTTTTAGAAGAATGAACCAACATAGATATGATATTAGAACCAACGCCGACTCTACTACAGGCCTTTCACATCGAATCCTAGTTACACAATACGTTTTCGACTCGTCTTTTCTTGATACAGGATTAACTTTCTTGTCGTTCAACCAATGTTAAAATAGTTGATCTACGATCAACAAAGTTGATCATAGATGAAGAAAGGTTAAATCGAGATCACGTTTATGGTTTGTATCTATGCTACCAGTTGTGTTTCAAATGGTTTTTTGTAACTAACAAAACTCCTGGCAGGTATGTACAAGGCATGTAGTAGAGTCGGCGTTGTTAGAACCTTCAATGATAACAGTACGTAACTGTTTAGCGCCTTCGTGAGCTAGATTATTGAAAGTAAGTTCCTTCAAACACATAGGATGCTGCAATACTTCAAAAAAGTATAAATTGTAGTCATAAAATGAACTAAATTAATCGAGAACCAACTTACATCAAGAAAGATTCAGCGTTCCGTGATTCTATCTCAGGATGACCTGCGTTACGAAGCCGAGCCTTACGTAAGCTCGAAACCTAGCCTTTAACAAGCTCAAAGTCTTCAATTACTAAACAACATTTCTTAGTAAAGAAGAAAACGTCGACCGAGATGTCCCACAACTTTCTTGTGAAGAAAAATTCAAGAAAGGAAGTCTAAAGCTAAGCTTCAAGATCACCAACCTTTTAATTATAAAAACTTGTTAATCCTTTTACAAATGATATATGTTTTTCAAAAATAAATTATTCAAAAACAACTTCAATTCAATCTCAATGAGGTCCCAAAGAACCCAAAGCTAAAAGTCCAAGTTTTTCCCGTTACAATGGAGCCCAACATATATATATTTTTTTCTTCGGAGTTTAGGTTAAAAATTAAACTTGCGAAATTATTCATACTTAACGTTTCAACTGTCATCAGTCATAATCATAAATTAATTTATTGAAATACAAGAAACCTTTACAATAAGTAATAAAGATGTATTTATACTACATACACCAATTAATTACAGAACATTATGTTATCACAGGAGGAAATAGTTTTAAGACACCGTTATATGAATTTTTTGTACATTTAGATTCCAATCTTTTATATAAACGGCTTCAAACGGTTATTCAAAGTTAATAGTGCTTCATTTCATTCTAAGTAAACCATGGTTCTAAAAACAAAAATCAAATTAAAATATGAGCCAAATTTGGATTCTGGTTAACACTCTAAAAACATGTCTCTAACAACGGCTATTATCTCAAAAAATACAATGTTTAATTTTTTTTTATTTTTAAACCGCTGTTAAGAATGTAATATGGTTTTCTTTTACTAGAAGTAAACATTTCTACGAAATATAAAAATGAAAAAAATAGATTTTTCGCTGTTTTAAAAAAAACACATGCAAAAGCCCTAAATTTTGTTCTAAGCATAGATTGTCAATAACAAAAAAATCTTTAATCAGATGACTGACAGAACAACGACAGAAGCAATGCCAAAAACCCCAACAACTACAACGCCAACAAAAACTATATCGACAACAACAACAAAATAGTTTCAAACTATATATAAACGTGTAGAAATCATAACTATAATAATATGAATACTAATAACGATAATAATACTACTAATGATTATAATGATAATAATAATACTAAGAATAATATTATTTATAATCAAAACAATAACAATATCAAACAATGATAACAATGATGAAAACAATAATAAAATTATAATATTAAGCGATGATAACAATGACGAAAACAATAATAATAGCAAACAATGATAACAATGATGAAAACAAAAATAATATTAAACGATGATAACAATGACGAAAACAATAATAATATCAAACAATGATAACAATGATGAAAACAATAATAATATTAAGCGATGATAACAATGCCGAAAAGAATAATAATATCAAACAATGATAACAATGATGAAAAGAATAATAATACTAAATGTTTATAAGAATGACGACAATAATAATAGTATCAAGCAATTATATCAATGACGAAAACAATAATAATGTTAAGCGATGATAACAATGATGAAAACAATAATAATATCAAGCGATGATAACAATGACAAAAACAATACTAATATCAAACAATGATAACAATGATGAAAATAATAATACTAAACGATGATAACAATGACGAAAACAATAATAATATCAAACAATGATAACAATGACGAAAACAATAATAATATTAACCGATGATAACAATGATGAAAACAATAATAATATCAAACAATGATAACAATGATGAAAAGAATAATAATACTAAATGATGATAACAATGACGAAAATAATAATAGTATCAAACAATGATAACAATGACGAAAACAATAATTATATTAAGCGATGATAACAATGACGAGAACAATACTAATATCGAACAATGATAACAATGATGAAAATAATAATAATACTAAACGATGATAACAATGACGAAAACAACAATAAAATCAAACAATGATGAAAAGAATAATAATATTAAACGATGATAACAATGACGAAAACAATACTAATATCAAACAATGATAACAATGGTTAAAAGAATAATAATACTAAACGATGATAACAATGACAAAAACAATAATAATATCAAACAATGATAACAATAACGAAAATAATAATAATATCAAACAATGATAACAATGACAAAAACAATAATAAGAATACAAATGATAATAACAACAACAAGAATCTCATTTAGATAATTCATAATATAAAAGGGCTGCCACTGTCTTGCAGAAGAACAAACATTTATTTTTATAATCATGTTTCTTTTATAATAATGTGTTTTTTAACTTTTTATACATATTATGATTGAGCTGTGTTTGCAAAATCAGTTTCCATAAGTGACCTCTGATTGTTGGTGTTGCTGTTGTTGTTGGGACGGCGCGGTGGGATCAATTTACAGAAAAGTTTGTTTAAATGAAAACAAAGATCATAACATTCTACACTGCTGTCACGAAGGTTTTTTTTTTGGGGGGGGGGGAAATCAGTAATTACTTATTAAAACATACATCTTATAAGAAAGTTTAAATTCATGGTTAACCGAGATTCTTATTTGAAGGTTTAGAGAAAAGTTTTGTTTAGAAAAATGTAAGAACTGGAGATTTTAAGGTAGAATGCCTCAGGAACTTTTTACCAAAACTTTATGTTTTTTTAAATAATATACATTTTAGGAGGTTTTAGTCTTGGTCAATTTATCATCAATATCATGATTAATCATTTTTTTTGAAGATTTATAGCCAAACTTATTGTGAACAGATGAAAGAAAAGCGTTAATATATTAACATATTTAATTTTATTAGAAAATTACACAATTTTAGAAACTTTTTTAACATTCAAACACACCTTTTAAAGCATACCATTTATTCGTGCTTGTTTTTATTAAATTTAAATTTTGTTCTTTGTTTATAATACTATTTGACGTTTCATATATATTCTTTTTTTTGTTTTCTTCTTTATAAATAGTTATTTTGATCTTCTAAAACATTTGTTGTTGTGTGCTTATTGAAAATCGTAAGTATTTTTTTTAGATTTATCTTGCATTTTCACAAACCTGCAATTTTTCTACATGTACACCGTTAAATTTAGCACAACATATGTCTTAACACAAGTTATAGTTTTTCGTCATATAAGTAAAAATAAATACAATTAATCATCATTGATTCCTATTCTTTGAAAGTCAGTTGTACAAATTATAGTTAATGTCTGTATTTATGACTAAATATTTTGAAATAAATGTTTTCCCTGTTCACAAAAAAACATATTCTTAATGAACAAGAAATAAACTGGCTGTAATATATTCAGCAACAAGATCACATTAATCTACGGCATAGTCTTTTCACATTAAATTGTCTTGTGAAAAAATTGTAATTAGGAAAAACAATTCTAAATTCTTAGAAGCTGTATTTTTAAAACAAAGGCATCACCGTTTCTAACGGAGCATAGTAGTACACTTTTGTACTCTTAATAATTCAATGTAGTTCAACAAAATCAAAGAATTACAAGGCTGACATAATATATTTTATTTAAAATCAACATATACATATATTGATCTTACTGTGTATCTTATGAAACCGTAGTGTAGTTCTGTAGGATAATATTTTTGATAATGTTACAAAAATACGACAAATACCGTACCATTTACCAGCCTTGGTTATCTACTGTCTAACTATATTACAAAGGCTTAGTGTGGCACAACAGTTTTTTTCTTCCATTGTTCGACACATATGTTTACTAGCCACATTCAAATAACATAGAGCTTACCTCACTTGTGCTATTGTCGATACAACAATAGCACAAGTGAGGCAACCCACATTCAAATAACATAGAGCTTACCTCACTTGTGCTATTGTCGATCCAACAATAGCACAAGTGAGGCAACCCACATTCAAATAACATAGAGCTTACCTCACTTGTGCTATTGTCGATCCACATAGGAGACAACAAAGTATTGTGAACCATAATGGTGACGAAGTGAACGAGAGCGAGGCATTTTGTTTAATTTAAAACGCGGTAAGAGAATATTTTAAGTTCATTTGTAATATCTCCCAAAAACATACGACTTGTTCAAATAAGTTTTATTGCAAATATTCAGCCTAAATAATTCCATCAGTCAAATAAATAAAACAAAAAATAGTATTTTGTGTTAAGTTATGTTATAATGTTTTTTTAATAACGAAGAAAATAATTTATGCTTGTACATTTGCATAATTTTTTCGGACCAAACTATTTTTCTATTTTCCTTCTTAGAGTAATAGTACCTGTTAACAACAAACATCTAAGACCAACCAAGTATAACCAATTGTGAAAATATATTTGTATTCACGTCCTTAAGACTTTCAAAAAATAATCATTTTTATTTTGATAGTTTTTGAGTGAGAAATGAAACTTATACATACCAAGGATCTCATCTAAGACAATCAGTTAATGAAAGATCACTGCTGCGGTAAAAACAAAACAAAATAGTATATACTTTTGAACCTAACACACAGATTAAGGTTATTTCCTTATACTGGGTCTAATAATAAAAACACAGGATAAAAAATTGAGCTTCAGTAATGTACAGATCGAGAAATCAATTATTTCATTACAATAAGCAATTTGGAAAGTCTCTATAAAAGTAATTATTGAAAAGGCGGAAAAGTTTAGGCCTAAAATATCTATTTATTTTAATTATAATTCCCTGGAAGTGTATTTGCCGCTCTCGTAACAAGTTTAATTCAATTATTGGTGAGGCTAAAATACAATTCCAATTCCATTTTCTTCCTTTTTTCCATTTCTTTTCAATAAAATTTCATTTAATTAATTAAAAAAGTCAAAAACTTTTAACTTAATTGCCTTAAACACTTTTATTTTCGTTTAATTTGTTGATACGAATTGAAGTTTCTTTGAAAACTCTCAATTAGGGAGTCCAATGCATGGTGAACAAAACTTAGTATAGACTAATGCAGTCTTGGCATATAGATTGTATGTTTCTAAAACATTTTTATTTTTTGTAAAATATACTGCATATATTAAATTTTAAATGGTATATCAAAAATTGATCAGTCCTTCCAAGAGTCGATTGACTCGAGGGGCTAGGTTATGTATATTTCATATATATGTATAATTTATTCAAGTTTGTAATGTTTTTATATCCAAATAAAGCTTATTATCAAAACAGTGTTAATACTTTTGTTGATTCAATCGTATAATAATAAGTGTATGAAATGTTTTCTAAAAGCTTACTACGATCAAGTTTGAAAATAAAAAGAATATACAAACAGTATAAAATAGTATAAAATAGTATGAAAATAGTATGAAAATAGTATGAAAATAGTATTAAACTAGTATAAAAATAGTATAAAATAGTATATAAATAGTAAAACTCACATAATATATAACTTTAGTATAAAATAGTATAAAATACTATACAATAGTATAAAATATTATAAACTAGTATAAAACAGTATAAAATGATATAAAATAGTGTTAAAATAATATAAAATAGTATAATATAGTATTAAAACAGTATAAAAATAGTATAAAATAGTATAAAATAGTATAAAAATTGTATAAAATAGTATACAAATAGTAAAACTCACATCGTATAAAAATAGTATAAATTTAGTAAAAAATAACATAAAGTAGTATAAAATAATATAAAATAGTATAAAACAGTATAAAATGATATAAAATAGTATTAAATTAATATAAAATAGTATAAAATAGTATTAAAACAGTATTGCAATAGTATACAAATAGTAAAACTCACATCGTATAAACATAGTATAAATTTAGTACAAAATACTATAAAATAGTATAAAATAGTATAAAATACTATAAAATAGTATAAAATATTATAAACTAGTATAAAATAGTATAAAACAATATAAAAAGTACAAAAATAGTAAAACTCACATCGTATACCGATAAGATTTTAACATCATTTTTTTTTTAAATTACCTTTAATGTTCATCCTTATTATAATCCCTATAAAAATCCGTATTAAAATCTTTACAATGTTCATTCCTATTATAATCCTTATTATAAAGTTGTTCGCAATGTTTACAAATGTTGTCCTAAGTTTCATATTATTTTACTTTTAGCACATTTTATCTTCATTTTGTTCTTTCATAATTAAATAAAAACACTTCTTAGTAGTCTAGTTTTCGGGTGTTTACATTGCAAATAAAAAAGAAAGCACCCCAAAATAAACTATCATTTATTTATCTTAAAAAACATTTCCCATTATATCATTCTGCAAATGACAACTCATTTATTATATTCAAAACTTAAATTAATATTTTCAGGAAATACAGGTCATAATAGTCATTTTTTGGAACTTAAGAATGCATCATTTTGTTCAGTTGATTGATTATCATTTGAAAATTTCAAATGTTAACAGAATGAAAATATTTATGCTTTTAGTATAATGAAGTTTTTTTGTAGCCATATAATAGTGTCATATTCTGTTTTATGTAGATTGTTGATAGCTACGATATATCATTTATAAACTTTTATAATATTTTAAAATAGATATGAGAGTAAGTGAATATGTTTATATTTACGTTGTCTGTAAAAATATTTATAATTTGTTTGTGTTGTAAATGTAAAACTATAATATTTTTTCATTTGTATAACAATATCTTATTTTAAATACAAAATTTATTCTGTATTTGTGTAGCAGTTTAGTGAAATTAGTTAAATTAAATTAAATTAAATTTAGTTAGTTAAATTAAATTAAATTTAATTTAATTAGTTAAATTAAATTAAATTAAATGTAATTAGTTAAATTAAATTAAATTGGTTAAATTAAATTAATTTAGTTAAGTTAAATTAAATTAAATTAAATTAGTTAAATTAAGTTTATTGACTCAGACAAATACTATCGCTCAAAAAATAAGAGTCCTCGTCAATTAAAAAAGGTCGAAAATAATTTCAATTTATTCAAAATAACAAAGCAGAAAAATATTTTCAATTTATTCAAAACAACAAAGCAGAAATGTTTCAATGTCTTACAAAACCAATTTCTGTTGGGTTCATTAAAATTTTTATTAATTATAAAGTGATTTGCGGAAATGCGTCTACCAGCTTGATGCGTCCACCTATCAAAGCAATTATAAAAGTGGATTTCACCGGTGGACGCATTTCCACAACTTTCTCAACTGTTTACATTTTAGTTTATATATTTTTTCATAGAAAAAAGAAACAGTTTTTTATTCTATGAAAACTAGTTTAAATTTTTTTTATTGTGGTCTACAATTTCCTTTTAAAGTATTTTTTTGTTTAGAGTAGACTTGACTAACTTTTTCTTATTTGCTGCTACATCTATTTGGATTTCATAGAAAAGAAGGATGACTCATTATTTATATACAAGTAATGGTAAGTAATATACGATTTATATTATATTGAATGTGAACATTTTCATATGTTACATTCATAAAAGTTTAACCCCAGCCAGAGTGAACAAACTTTTCTTTTTGATAGATAAGTTTGTATTCAAAATAAAATTAAGAATTATTCATTTTATATGATCCTTGTTAAACTATTCTTTTTCACAAAAAAATTCTTTCATGAAAAATACATTTACTTTTTTATTTTAGTTGCTCGCATATGTCTCTTTAAATTCATAGTAATTATTTACTA
>JARUHE010308258.1:0-12261 GCA_031471125.1 Archaeomysis grebnitzkii | reverse complement strand
AAATAACTTAGAAAATATTTTTAACAAATTTTTTTTTTCATATTTTGTTTTTATTTATGCATCAATGGATTGGAAATAAAGTACACATGGAAAGTCTCTAAGGTGAATTTTTGATAAAATGATGTTTTTTCTCACATTGTAGCACCATTTTTGATTTGATATTTTTAGAAATAATTTTTTTTGAAGTTACTGAATGAATCATCGCGAGACATTTGAACCATCCGGTTTGTGGATTACTAGTTATTTTGTGCAGTTGCTGGGCGCAGTTTAAGTACCTAGATGGAAGTTTGCGTTGTGTGTTACTTTGGGTATTCCTAAAGCCTGGGCTCTCAAATGAGACCACCAGTCCTCTAAGCTTTACAGATTTATTGTACTCTCTTATTTAAGATAGATAACATAGAAATAAATCATTTAAAAGGGTAAACATACAACAATCTTTTCTTGTCCAGTCATTGCTGAATCTCTCTCTGCACTTTCTGATTAATGGCTTTATCTCTCTCTCTCTCTCTTTACTTTCAAAATCTCTTCTCTATTGTCTCAATTCTTCTCTTAACTTGGTTACTCAAAAGACTCTCTGCAAAAAGAAACCCCTACACGATGGCGTCGTAAAATTTATTTCAATGTCGGTTACTCAAAGTCGGGAAGATATAAAATAATGATTCTATCTTTTATAGTCATGTAATGTGATATATTGTAAATATAGAGCAGTTGTTTCAAGTTTATTTAGCTTGGTAAATATATTAAATATAATCAATCAGTTCAAAACTTCAATTGTAGAATATAATACATTTTTTTTCATCAAATCAACTTTTTGGTTTGATTTATGCACCAATGGCTTGGAAATAAAGTATACATAAATAGTCTCTAAGGTGATATTTTAATTGAATGATGTTTTTTAAAAATTTTTTTTATCTTATTTTGTTTTTGTTTGTGCATCAATAGATTGGAAATGAAATATGCATAAATAGTCTCTAAGGTGATTTTTTGATTGAAGGATGTTTTCTCACTTATCTCTACAAATGTCAATCAAAAATGGTGTTACACAGTGAGAAAACATCATTTTATAAAAAGAACACCTTATAGACTATTTATTTGTACTTTATTTCGAATCCATTGATGGATAAACAAAAACAAAATATGAAAAAAAAAATTGTTAAAAATTTTTTCAAAGTCTAAAAATGTCAAATAAAAAATGGTGTTACAAAGTGAGAAAACATCATTTTATCAAAAATTCATCTGATAGACTATTTATGTGTACTTTATTTCCAATCCATTGATGCATAAATCAAACCAAATTTTTGGACTCTAAAATTTTTTAACAAATTTTTTTTCATATTTTGTTTTTATTTATGCACAATGGATTGGGAATGAAGTACACATAAATAGTCTTTAAGGTTAATGTTTGATAAAATAATGTTTTCTCACTTTGTAATGCCGTTTTTGATTTGACATTTTTAGAGAGAATTTTTTTTTAAATTACTGGATGAATGGTCCGATTTGTGGATTACTTGTTTATGCATCAATGGATTAAAAATGAAGTACTCATAAATAGTCTCTAAGGTGGATTTTGTATTTATAAAATGGTATTTTCTCATTTTGTAACACAATTTTTGATTTGACATTTTTAACAAAAATTTTTTTCATGTTTTGTTTTTATTTATGAATCAATGGATTGGAAATGAAGTGCACATAAATAGTCTATAAGGTGAATTTTTGATAAAATGATGTTTTCTCACTTTGTAACACCATATTTGATTGACATTTGTTGAGATAATTTTTTTTAAAGATACTGTCTTAAATACTCGCGAGACATTTGAACCATCCGGTTTGTGGATTACTAGTTGATTGTGAAGATAGAATATTTTTTGTTACTGAAGGAATGGTCACGAGACATTTGAACCATTCGGTTCATGAATTACTGATGAAACTAATATTGTTTGAAATTGTTTTTCAGAAAATTGTTCCAGTGCAATAATAGCCAAACTACCGTAATGATGATCCATTAATAAGTTTTTGCTTCTACAATAAAGGTAAAAAACTAAAAAAGTTTTTTATGTCATGTAGGTGGGGGTGGTCCAGGATGGCTTCCTGACTGTTCATAAACAAAATAAAGTAAATAAATGTTTAATGTATAGACAAATCCTCTTGAAAGGTTTACTTCTTTATTTAATAATTGAACTTGCATTCAAATTTGTTATAAGAAATTAAATATTATAGATGGTATAGATTAAACTTAGTATAAATGTTACTATAAGGATGATATGGATTAAACTTGATATTGCAAATGACATTTATTAACTGCCTCATGTATACATTTTAATTTTTTTGGTCTTTAGAAAATTTTACTAAATTCTTACAGGTCTGATATGGAGGCAGAAAAATTAGCTGAATTTATTACTTATACCAATGCAGACCCAATTGTGGCAAAACATATACTACAAAGTATGTTGATTTTTCATTTTTTATTTGCATATAAAAGTTTGTACTTCTAGACATAAAATTGGAAAAAATGAGTAGCTTGTGACACAATGTCAAGGTTTTCTTTTTTTCTTCATCAGAATTATTTAGGTGTTCCAATGATGGAGTTCTGACACCTCTTGCGTTTACATCTCTTTATATAATAAAATCTCCAACATAAGTCTTTCCAATCAATATCCATCATAATTGCTTTTGAAAAGGTTTCTGAAATAAAAATTCTTGAGCCTTATGGTGTTGAATATATAAACATAATCTAACCTGAAAAGTCAATCTTTTTTTAAATTGAAAATTTATTTTTAGAAATTACATTTAGTTTAGTGTAAAATTTATTATAATTTCTAATCAGGAGATATCTTGTGCAAAAGTTAAATTCTAGTTCTGACCACTAAATATCTTGTGATTCAAATTGTTGAAGGGTGATTTATTTTGCTCTCGGGGCTTTTATCATTTATGTTGGTAAAGGAACATAATATGACCACAAGGTCAATGTATTTTCAATTTTTTCATTTAATTAATCATTATTTTGAATTTAATTGAACCTTTATAGCATCTAAACATCATGTATTTTTATTTGATTTAATAAAAATTTTGGATCCAGTTTGGAACATAATGTGCCAAAAAATTGGGCTGTTAAGAGGTTTAAAAAGTTTTAGTTTTTTTTAGTGTAATTAAATTAATTGTATATTTGTCATTGATTTTATTTTATTTACAGAAGAAAATTGGGATGTTGAAAATGGTGTTAAATTGTTCACTGTACTTCATGGCCTAAACCCACTTCACCACTCTGTTAACTCTCAAATGAAAAACATTGTTACAACTAAACCTTCTTCTTACAACACAAAATGTAACAACAAGCCTCCTATTGCACCCAAACCACAACTAATCAACAATGCAACTCTTCAAAAAATAGAAGGACATAAGTTACCTCCATTGTCAATGTCCAAAACTAAATTAATTACCATCCCGAAATCATCAGATGTCTTGGAAACTTTGCCTTCTTATATTCCCTTTTCAAGAAGTAATTTGAAATCCCAGAACTATGCAGCAAGCTTGAATGATATCACTCCAACTCCATCTGTATCAGACAATAATGGTTTTTCCGATAATGTTGGAAGATCTATGGGAAATGCAAAGAATGCTCTATTGATGGAGAAGGTTCGAGGATTTCCATCAACAGACACCTCAAAAAAGTCTCCATTGAATCCACTTGTTACATTAAACAACTCTTGCATTATAGCCATCAACAACAATCGAGATGGACCACATCTAGATGGAAAACATAGCAACAATAACAACAATTCTCATTTGAATACTCCTTACACAAATGAATATCATGCCTCAACTACAAAAGCTAAATTACCTGTAAATTCTTCAGCTCAATTGCAATTATCTCGAACTAGATTGACAAACCATCTATCATCAAGCATGCCTTCCGCTTCATCTTGCATAAACAAAACTGTGAAAAATTCTGGTATAAACAATGCTTCAAACTGCACTACTGATGTCCATAGTAAAGAAAAAAAGAATCATTACATCGAATGTGATAAAACAGTTTTAAACACTAATCATGAGAAGGTATCACATGATTTAATTGATAAACATATGCTTAATCCTCATTCAAAATACAATAGTGTTTCCCTAGCTAACCAGGGTAGTAACAATGAAGATCAAGTTGATCATGCTATTATGTCTAACTCAACGAAATCTCCTTTTTTTGGATCTGTTACAAATACTTCACTTTCTGCTCCATGCTCTCCTGCTAAACCAATTTTACAAAAGTCTGAAAATATTGATAGAGAAGATTATTATAAGAAGTTGAGTCGAGGTATTTCTAAAGCCACAGATAATGTAAATATTGTTTCAAAAGCTCGTACAGAGTTTGCTCAAGAAATTTGGGAAGCCATGGATTCTGATCGTTCTCCATTTTTTGTTGATACTCCCATTTTCACATTCACTCTTCCAGACCTTAGTATATATTCCGAAGAATTTCGATTGTTTCTAGAACGAGACCTTATCGAAAATTCTTCCCTTGTGTCACTAGAAAGTGCAGGAAGACTTAACTGGTGGGCTATGATAGGAGTTCTCCCAAGATTGTGGCCATTAGCAACATCAGGAGATGGTAATTGTTTGCTACATGCCGCTTCTCTTGGTATGTGGGGATTTCATGATAGATTGTTAACACTAAGAAAAGCACTTTATGAATTTCTTACAAGAAGTCAATACAGCAAACCATTGTGGAGAAGATGGAAGTATCAACTAGCACAGCAAAACAAAGAAACTGGTCTGGTTTATAACTCTGAGGAGTGGGAAAGTGAATGGGCAAATGTGATCAGGTTGGCATCAAGTGTTCCACGTAGTTTCAAAAATGGCGAAGACACTACAACCGGCTCTGTTCCAAATTTGTCCATAGCATCAAGTAAGAGATTGAGCAACGGATTCTTATCTAGTCATGTGAATGAAGATAACTGTGAAGGCCACGTTTATGAATCCTTGGAAGAGATTCATGTTCTAGCCCTGGCTCATGTACTTAGACGGCCGATCATAGTTGTCGCAGATGTTACTCTAAAGGTAAATATTCAATGGCATAACCTTCTTATAAATTTTTAAATTAACTGACCTCTATTACAACTGATGATACCATGCTATTAAGTGTATTGTACACTACTGAGGCTGCCATGTCTTCCTTATTAAAGACTACATCCTAATATATGTTAATACATGTTTACAAGTCTTTTATATTGAAATCTTAAACTGTGCCTATAAAAATAGCTTCAATATGATTTACATAAATAGAAATAGGTTTACAATTTAAATTTTTTTTAGTTCACATCCATGTTTTCTTCTAACAAAACAGCACTTAATGTTTTTATTTTATAGCATTTTTCGTAATCTGTTGTATTTATTACAATAATTTACATTTCTATAGTTCTTGAATTTAGATTTGTTGACAATAAATGTTACTTTAAAGAAAATATGAAACTGTTAAAATTAATTTTTTTTTTCTATACCTTATAATTTTTTTTATTTTTATTTTTGATGAATTGATGATAAAACAAAATATTTATTTAAAGCTGGAGCAGTGTTTACTAAAAGAAAAAAATGTTGGACATTATAAATTCAATTTGCTTTTAAATACTACCCGCATTTTGTTGAATGTCGTCCAGACATTCAACAAAATGTTCAAAGTTACTATTTTTTAATAACTTGTTTGTTTTTTGATATTTCTGTATTAAGTTTTCAAATCTGAACAATCAATATAATGCAATAGAGTTATTTTTTAGGTAATTTCAGATTTTTTATTATTTAAGGTTAAAATGAAGAAAAATAAATTGAAAAGTGTTCACATTTAACAAAAGGTTCAAGTATTTGTTTTTTAAATAGTTTTGCTTCAAATTTTCAGAATTTAATAATAAATATGCATGTATAAATACAAGGTAATGAAATTTAAAAAAAGAAATGTTTTGGTTTTTGTTATTTATGTTTTTTTTTTAAATTTTATAATTGTATTGTACATCATAAAAATAAATAATTGCTCGACATTTAAGCTGCATGGCAGTTTAGGCATAACAAATTTCATAATTCATAATGGCCATTGTTTTATGATTCCAGGATGTCAGTGGAGAGCCACTCGCACCTATTTTGTTTGGTGGCACTTACCTGCCATTAGAATGCCCTCCTAATGAATGCCAACGATCTCCTTTGCTGCTCGCATATGATGCTGCGCATTTCTCAGCTTTGGTTGCAATGGATAATCAACAAGACTTGTCTGATGGATCGCACATTGCCGGAGCAATACCCATCACTGACGGCAACAATGACTTGTTGCCAATACAGTTTTCCATAGATCCAGGAGAACAGTTCTTGCAAGACAATGATAATGCTGATTTGGCATCATTTGAAAAATTGTACATTTCTACTCAACAACAAAGCAAACTTTTACACGATTATCTTGATGTCAGACAAGTAAGTGCTCTTTAATGTATTCATTAAAATTAACAATTTTGTTATAAATACCCTGTCATAGTCCTATAGGTACTTTACAGAGTGTACATTTGTAATTATTGATTTTTAGCAAAGACGTAAGGCACCACTCTATAAGTTACTCTTGATTGTTGTTGGGGATTTTTGGGTTTACTGCAATAATTATCTATCATAGATAAAGATATATGCATTATGAATGATCTATCTAAAATACATTTTTTGTAAAACTTGAATTTGATGAAATAACTTAGTTTTTACATGAACTTGTTGAATTTAGAGCAATGATTGTATATTTCGTTTTGGTTATGTACAAGTTACTTTATTTTAAGTTTTACAACCACCCATACCTCCATGTATATTAACTGGACCACACAAACTCACCATTATGCCCACACTGCCAACAACATTTATATTTCAAAGAATGTCCTAATAATTTGCAGCAGAGGAAATTGTATTCAATAATTTCTTTTTTGGACCTCTGAATGCACTCAATTAGAGTGAATGGGTATCTGGGCTCCATTAGTTTCCTCCCAAGTAAGTAAGCTAGGAGGGATCAGTAAATAACATTAAAAATTAAATTTTATAACTCGCTATCACTACATTGGATTTAAAACCAAGTTAGCAAGGTTGAATTGCTGATCATTTTTGCAGTCAATAGAATTAATGTTTAACCTATTATTTGGTATTACAATCTTCACATTTTCTTTAATTCAGTATATGACACCATCTTCATGCTTATTGTATGAACAATTGAAGCTATACCATTTCGAAATTCTCAAGAATATTAATTCTATTGGCTATATGGAATGGTTTCATGAAGATCATTGCTCTACAACAGAAGATGCAAAGAGAGATTTCAAACTATCAGAACATACTCCTTGTTCAGTATTTCACCAAAGTAGTAACAAACAGGTGTAAACGTGTCAGGGATGCTGTGTTAACATTTTTACTGTTTAGCCTTTATCATCTGGGTCATGATGATGATTGCTGGTCACCTGGGTCATGATGATTGCTGGTCACCTGGGTCATAATGGTTGCTAGTCTGTAATAATCAAAACCTATTTTAAACCACCCACTGATACCTGAACTTTTTTTCAATAAAGTTTTTCTTGTTTTCTTTATTTGATAAACATTTTTATTTTGTTTTCAAAAATAAACATTTATGTTTAAATGGGTAAATATTTTTATCATTTATATTGTAATTGAACTGTAATATTTATTAAATGAATATTTCCAGTTTCCAATACCACCAAGTTATTTAGATGCAGCCGTCCATGTTCCAGACGAAGATGTTTACGAAAACAATCAAATCGAAGTGGACAAAAAATCATCTGAATCTAGCTTTGACTCTGATGAAGGTCCTCCTTATATTGATGCCGAAAGTGGAATGTTTGTTGGCAAAGGCAAAGCTTCAAAGCAACTTCAAACTGTTGTCAAGCAATTCGGAAGCATTGGAAAACAAATGTCCAAAAGACTGAAGAAAAATCTGGGCACCCTGTCCAAGTTTAGTCGTGCCGGCTCATTTAAGAATAAGAATGATTATACCAAGAGATGGGCAAGTGTAAAGAGTGCCAAGATGTTGCCGGTTTCATTGGACCAAAATTACATTTTAGCAGCATGTATACATGCCGAGAAAAGACATGCATATCAAGAAGAAATGATTCGCAACTATCTTAACACGGCCCGGTTACGATTCGAAAAGGACACTTTATCAAAATGGAAACAAAATAAAGAATTGTCAAAACAAGTGAATGAACAGCTAGAACAAAAACTAACAGACGAAGGTCCAGTAGAGTGTGTCAACCCTGGTTGCAACCTTTATGGAACTGCTATGACTTCATATATGTGTTCTTCTTGTTTTCAACGGCAAAAAGAAAGGGAACATGAATATAAAAAACAAAATACAAGTACATCCAACTCGCCAAATATTAGCAGTAGAGCATATGGTCCTCATTATGGAGCTGGGAAATCAAAGTTCTATGCAGATTTAGATGCAGATGCTGCGAAAAACTTGAAGAGTATACCTGTCACTCATGGGCTTTCTAATATTAAAGATAACACAATATATCTGTCGAATTCAACTTTTTTCAATGATTCTTCATCAAATTCGACAAGCAACTTATTGAATTCTAGTTCTCATTTTAGTAAAAATAGTAATAATAGTAGTCTTAATACAAATTGTGCTAAACAAACAACCAAAGGTAATTTAATAAGTACTAGCTCTTCGTCAAACTATAATAGTCAAATATCTAATCTTGTTGTAACATCACATGCTAGTCAGTCCACCAATAACATAACGGTCGTAGCAGTAAATGAGCCGAAAATATCTTCTGTTACAAGCTCGGGTGTTCCAAAACCTTGCATAAACAAAGGTTGTCAATTCTTTGGTAGTGGGATAACAAGGGGCTTCTGTTCTAAATGTTATCAAGAAGGTGATGGTATTTCTAAAAATGTTCTTGTTCAACAAGTTGATGATGTTAAGATTTAAATTGTTATTTCTCCATTTTATATTTAAAAATAATAATCAAATTTAAATATATAATTTAATAGTGTATATAAAATATAATAATTTATTTTTCTTATTAATAAATAAATATATGAAATATTTGAATCTCATCTTGTTTACTATATTTTTATATTATGTTTTATACAAAATCTTTCTCAACTTGTGATTATCATAGTTCAGTGGAAGCTACATCAAGTCTCGTACAGTTAATACTCGATTTGTTTGTGCATTGAATTTTCCCAAAAAGGGGTTTTCTTGCATATTAGAACCGAATATCTTCTCTCCCTTAAGTTTGTGATTATAAAAATTACTGATATTAGTTGTTTAGATGATAAATAATCTATTTTGAAATTATAATTGTAAATATTTTATATGCAAATGTACGTAAATACGGTAGATGTGTAATTAATAATTCTTCATCTTTGAGATTTACTATTAAAAGACATACGCTGGAACAGCAAATTGCTATAGTCATTTTCCAGTGGGAGTTTATTTATATTTTTGGATGGTATCGATCCATTTGTCTTTGTTGGTAACTAGAATAAGTTCCTAATGGTCATGGTTGATCTATAAGTAACTCATTGCTACAATAAGGGTTATTTTCATAATAATAATAATTATTATTATTATATAATGATTGTAATTTTGTGTAGTCTACATTTTTGAAGCTTCATATGAATATTTTTATAAATTTGATTTTGTGTAGCCAAATTACACATTTAACAAAACTAAAAAAAATAATTCTTGCTTATCACAAAGCATGAAGGGGAATGAATCGATTCCATAATGGACATGTATTTTAGCCCGATCCAGAAACTTGAATAAACAAGTGATAGCACTTCCAGCTATGTACCTTGTAATTTCAACTGATTAAATTGGGAAATGCTATGGGTCACTTGAATTTGTTCAGGGCAAAAATGAACAATTATTTCTTTGTTAATCTATAAGAGCTTAAAATTAATTATATACCATGTTGATAATTGAACTTTACAGTAATGTTAACAAATATATTTTGAAATTAAATAATTTTTTGTGCATAAATGGTAATTGTATTTCAAGCTAACACAATATCTTAACATGCTTTCGTGTTTTGAAATATTCCATTATTTCCTAAGACAATAACAATGAAAGTTCCATTGCCTTACATGTTTTGCTCTTTTCAGTGAGATTATATTTAGATTATTTAAAATTATATTTAATTTTTAATATGTATTCTTCACCTGTAGTAATAGGTACAAGTTGATAATTTGTCAGACAATAATTATTGTAAATTGTATTACCTAAGCAGTTAGTATTGAAATATTCATCCAATTTTATGTAAAAGTACTTATTATATATGAGCTATTGTGTAAAGTCAATGATGGTTCAATTCCCATATCAGAAAGGGGAAATTCAACAACAATACCAAATGTATATGAAGTTGAAATATATTTGATAATATAATACTAATTGAATAAATCATATATAAACATTTCGAAGATAATTGTTTACACACGCATGTTAATCCTTTGCTTTACTTAACAAATAAACGAGTCATTCACATTAAATAACTTTGATTGATCTGATAAATTTGGACTTCCCTTTCCATTCACCCATAATATTTATTAGTGAAGTCATTAAAGTGGTGTAAGCAAGGGCATGTTGGTCTGCACTTGTCACCATTTGTTTGTTTACAAATAAAAGGGGATGAAGCTGGTGTTGACCTTATAAATTATCTTAATTTCAATTTTATGATCTAACATTTTTAATTTGTTGTAAATCCAAAAATGCTATAGTAATAAAATAGTTTCTGTGGAAAGAACTTCAACACTTTTCTACTCCAATTATTTTATCTTTGAATTAAAAAATATTCCCTCGAAAGACCACTTTTTCTCTCTGATATTTTATGTGTATTAGCTTGCTCATTCAGTCACTAATAATATATTTACATATCCATTAGAATTGCTTTAACATTAATATAATATAAAAATTGTTCGTCCAATATTGTTTTGTGTATATAAGAGTTGTTACTAATATCATATATATTTATTTCTTCATTCCAATACATTATTTTTAAAAGTTTTTATGCATATGAATGTATATTTTTTAAACTATGCATTGTTAGATTGGTTTGTATAATAGTTGACAGATTATATTTTGAGTTATGTGAGATTATACTGCTATAGTGGATAGATAAAATATTTAGACATATTTTCACATTAGTTGATATAAGAAATAGGTAAACTGTATATTTATAAAAATTTGTTAAAATAAATATTGCAGAAATTTCATCTCTGTAATGGTGGTAATGCAAGTATCTTAAACAATTTTCTTTAACCGTAAGTAATAAAACTTAATAGATGGTACAAGAGAGGGAGAAAGACTGGGAATAGGTTAAATGGAAGGTGACAAGTAACATTGTCTATGCATATGTGGGAATAAGTGTTAAATAATCTCTAGATGAGGCATTTGGAGATGAATAGAATTTATTTTATCTGCAGGCAATTTACAAACTTCTAAAATAAAATTAAACAAAATCTAAAACCTGCCTATATCTAAAAGTGGTTACCCACATGCACTAGATAAGTTCTGCACCTGGAATTGGTGATCATAATACTGCCCACGTAGAGGTGAATATGACCTAGTAACTTTGACCCAAACTCCATTCTGGCAAACCAAACGTATGATCATGCAAACTTAAGATTGACTGGACTTTCAAGTATTTTGTTAATTACAAAAATTAAAGTTATAATATTTGTTTTATACATAACGGTCTCTTTGAACAAACAATATCACAATACAAAATGTGATATGGCTGAGGTTTTAAATGAAAACGTTTCAATTAATTATGCCAACAAATATTAATTTTTCCCATGTTTAAGGCTTTACATCTAAAATGTAGCCTTTTTGCAATATTCAAATGGTTCAACTTTTCATTCAATCTTCTTTATCGAAGTATACTTTTTTAAACTGCTATATATTGAAAATAAGTTGATTAATTATATTTTTTGACCTACTTTGAGAACTATTAATTAAAACTATTTTTTCTCTTTCCACCTGAATGTGAACCTAAAACAGATTTTGTTACATTGGCTATACAAAGTTTGCTTTAATTAATAGCAAAAATAATTTTTTTTTTAATTTTCCTTGAAGGCTAGTAATACCCCTTGATAATTTTACCTTTGTTTAGAACAATGAATTCCATCTCTATTGTTCTGTTTCAACAGTTTTATTGGCAAAACCAGTCAACGGCCTTGGCCACGTTGAAACACCGCTTCCCGTATGATCAGCGAAGTTAAGCAACGTTGGGTCTGGTT
>JARUHE010308248.1:0-12262 GCA_031471125.1 Archaeomysis grebnitzkii | reverse complement strand
ACTAACCTCTACACCAACAATAGCATTGAAACTAACCTCTACACCAACATTAGCATTGAAACTAACCTCTACACAAACATTAGCATTGAAACTAACCTCTACACCAACATTAGCATTGAAACTAATCTGTATGAAATGTTAGTATTGAATAACAATAAGTACAAAGAGTTAGACAATTACATCAGAACATGTGTAAGATCAAGTCCGCTTATTCAGCCGGATCTAAAATGCGCATTGACGATATCAGCTCGCCGTGGCAAGATGGTTAGACATGATGGCAACATTCATGCAAGGTTAAGAAACGCTTTTCCATCTAAAGCTTGAATAATTGAAGTAGTGCGAGGCAAATAAGTCCAACTCCAATGGAGTTATTGTACCACTTGGAATGTTTTGTCTCTCAGCCCTCCAAGTGTTGCCGTAAGGACCAAAATACATTGAAAATAGCATTGAAAATAACCTCTATTGTACGTAATGAATTTGCCGCTATACATTAAATGGTTGAGTTCATCATGCATGTCACAGTCAATGTTTAATATGAAACATGGTGTGTGGAAATTAAGTACATCGAACATGATTTCTTTTTAATCACAGTATTTACTAAACATTACAACGCCAAGGACTAATCAAAGCTGTGTGAAAAATAGAGAAAAAAAACAAAAACAAAATTAAAATATAAATCTTTAACTTCAAATGTGTTCAAGATTGCAGTTTCAATATGTAGATCGTGAGTAGAAACGTTGTTTAGATAAACCATACACCAAACATGTACATGCATTTCAAAAATATGTACAACTGTTTTGCATAAACTCCATCCGCTTTGAAGTGTAGCATGAAACGTATACTTCTATTAGGAATACATATATTTATAGGGTATATGAAAATAGAAATACAAATTAAGAGTATAAATCATTTTGTCATCAATGAAATTGCGGTGTTGTATGAACACTATACACCATTACTAAAGATACAATTTTAATACATACATCATTAAAAATATATAATTTTACAGCTACATCATTAATAAAGATACCATTTTAATGAATATTGTTCACAAAGATACAATTTTAGTACATACACCATTATAAAACATATAATTTTAATGTATACACCATTAATAGATATTATTTTATTCATACACCATTAAGAGCTACAATTTTAATACATACAGCATTAAAATTATATAATTTGAATGCATACACCATCAATAGATACTATTTAATGCACACACTATTAAAAATAAAATTTTAATGAATGCTGTTAATAAAGATACAATTTTAACGTATATACCATTAAAAAGATATTGTTTAATGCATATACCATTAATAAAGATACAATTATAATTAATAAAGTTACAATTTTAATACTAACACCATTAAAAATATAATTTTAATGAATAATATCAATAAAGATAACATTTTAATGCATACATCATTGAAAAACTTGTATCTAATGTATACACCATTAATAAAGATACAATTATAATGCATACACCATTACAAAGATATTATTTAATGCATAAACCATTAATAAAGATACAATTATAATGCATATACCATTAAAAAGATATTTAATTCAAACACCATTAATAAAGTTACAATTATAATGCGTAAACCAATAAAAAGATATTATTTTTAAATGCATACACCATTAATAAAAATACAATTATAATGCATACACCATTATAAAAGATACCATTTTAATACACTGTTAATACAAATACAATTTTTATGCACACACCATAAACTCACATATAAATCCAAGGCATACGATCACATGTGTACGTATGAATAAAACTACACAATTAAATCAGATGGACTCGAGTCGTAACCTAATACAGAGATCCTTGTACGATATGAATAAGCGAGAAGTCACCAAAAATGAATGAAACATGTCGCCATACCTAAATTAGTTCATCATAAGCACATCATGTGGGACATAAATGACATCATGAAACACATAAATGGCCCATCATGAGGCACATGGATGGTAAATAATGTATCACATAAATGGCACATCATATAGCATATAAATGGCACATCATATAGCATATAAATGAAAAATCATGTGGTACATGAATGATACATGGTTGACAGAGTATTCAGTCAAGTATTTCGCAGCTATCGCAATCAGTATTCAAGACCAAAGAGTATTTACGACGTCTGAGAAGGTATTTTTATTTGTTTTATATCTGCTTGTAAATCCAAGGAGATTAGAGGGTAATAAAGGCATGGCCAAAACACACATGGTAGATGCCAAACGACAAGACTTAGTAGGTGGTATTAAACATCAAATGCAATCTGCAAGGCAGTAAAATAATGTTTAATTTGAGAAAAAAATAACTAACAAAAGATGTCCTTAAAAAATAAATAAAAAAAACCTATACAAGGACTAAAATGCAGCTAAATTACCATTGAAACCAACTCCTTTCGTATCTATTACATTGCACTTCAGCACCTAATGGGTTAATGTTTGATAAATTATTGCCATTAAGAGTAAAATACATTGAAGTTAGCATTAAAACCAACCCTTATTGTATGGTACAAAATCGTCCCTTCAGTTTAACCCTTTAACGCCTGAATTATTATTACCCTAAGGTCTACAATTCAATTATATTTGCATTGAAAATAACCCTACAACCGTCACTGTTTTGTCCCTACAGGCGTTAAAGTGTTAAAATGACGAAATTGAAAACGCTAACATACGCAAAATCATGATCGTTACAAATATTCTTGCAGTTGAAATAAGCTATGCTAATAAAATCATTTTAAATTAACTTTTATATGGATCAACAATAGCACAAGTGAGGTAATCTCTTATTTGAATGTGGGTTGCCTCACTTGTACTAGTGTCGATCCATATATGTATGGGAATTGGGTTAAAAACGTATATTGCACATCATTGATTTTCTAATCATAAAAAAATTACAAACTTATTCTTCAACCAGTCGTTAGACATTTAATGCTTCGATGAAGCTAGTTTTAGAGATTCAGCTTTCAATTTTTTTTTAAATTCTAACAAATCTAAATTTGCTTTTTAAAACTAACTAAAATATATTGTCAATACATATTTTACAATCCAATAAAATAAACTCTATGAATTGAAATCAATTATTTTTTATAAACTATTTTAATGAGACAACTGTTGAATAGATAAAACAGAGCTCAAGTTCAAAATTAAAAGAGAATAACTCCATAGCTTGTTCATGTTTATAGAAAAAATACAAAGATTAAATTCAATGAGTAAATTTTTAAGACGATTTCGGATAGTTTTCATTTAAAAAAATTAACAGTTCTAATATTTTTTAAATCTGAAAAAATGACCTTGAAATAATTAATAGCTTTTTATTCATTAAAAGCAACATTAAATTTTCACTTTAACATAATTTATTTCTATTTTGCTACTGTCAATATTGGTCAGATTACGACCCAAAATTTTAACGTTAGAAACTGATGTAGAAAAAAGTTCAAAAAAGATTTTATTTCCTTAACAGCACTAATGCAAAAATTACAACAAATCACAGTCATCAAAAATAACAAATATGAAAATATCATTTAAGGCTTAATGTGAAATAACCATTTAACAATAATAATAATATAATATTATTATTATCATTTTTAAGAAAAAATCAACTACTTTAATAACAATTAACTTTTCATAGGAAGAAAGGAATGAAGCAAAACTTCGATAAAACATTTGTTAAAATTTTCAATTTAATGTTCATTTTTGATTTAGTTTTTCAATTGTTTTTATGAAATAACAAATCATTATTATTAGTGTTTGCAAAAAGGGAAATATTTACATTTATTAAAACTTCGTACGAACAATATAAAAAACACGGAAGAGAAAATATTGATTGAAACCTGCGATTTAAATTCCACTTTTGCAAAAGGCTAAGAAAGAGCAGTTGAAAATATTCGCATAGACGTGAATGATTTATGTACAGATATGGAAACAAAATTTATGATATGCAAATGAGAATTTATTTCAATTGGGAATTTAGTGAAAAATATCTTAAGAAATATTGAACATTTAATTGTATCACAGAAGTAATTTTAAAGAAAATATTGTCATTAACTTAGAAAAACTTGGATTTTTAATTTTTCATTTAATAAATATAAAAAAGTAAAAACATTTTAAATTTGCTTTTCTATTTTAATAATTACTGAATATAAATTTCTACAAAATCTTTTTATACTTGAAATTGTCAACAATACAATGAATTATTTAATTAAGTACCACTTAAATATCAATAAAATATAAAAAACTTTAAATAAATCTAAATGTATCACTAATAAAAATAATATAAATAGTAACAAAATCAAAAAATTTTCTAGTAACTATTATTTTCCATCAATTTTGGATTTTTTTTTGCTACTTCTGAATCTAAGACTGTTTATGAACGAGTTTTTATGATTTTTACGACCTAAGCCACTTTTCGTCATTTTTTCATCGAGCGACGAAGAATTCGAGACGGCATCATCTGTGGTCGGAAGAAACCATTTCTTTTTGCCGTTTCCTTCCAGGGTCGGCTCACTCGAGGAAATGATGTCATTAATCTGTAAAATTCGAAATTTAAAGTATGTGAAAATTAAATTTTTACTTTGATTAGTGTAAATTAAGAATAAGAAATATAAAAGAAAAATTCCATTTATTACAAATATAATAAAATTTTGATAATCCTAGATTGTTAGACAAAGAAAAAATAAATATTCCCATCTCGTCAAAAAATTTACCAGATTTAGAATTGATGTTTGATATTAAAAGGTATTTGAATTTTGTAGACATTCATGAAATTCCACACACGATACATACAACATGCAAAACCAAAACGAATTAGTATAATCAATTGTAAGAAAGTTGTGAAATTTATGTTTCTAAAAAACTGATTTTGACAATAAAATTAAAAGTAACAAATTCATTTTTACTAACGGCAAATAATTTGATACAATAATAAATATTAAAATAAATAAATTAAAATGAATAATTTAAAACAATTCAAAAATTGTTAACATTATTTCAAAGACATTTTCAATGTTCTGTTACATTTATTGTTTGTAAATTTTTCAAAGCAGCTTAGAAAATATTCTCTAATTTATATAACTATGATTGCAGCAGAAATCAAAAGTAATAACTTTATTTAGCTTTCAACCGCTATTTAGGTTAATCATACAAACTATTTAATACTTACATAAGACCTGATCACATTTTATTGAAGCATACAAAAAATACATTAAATAATCCATCAATAATTGTAATCAAGTTGCAATGCCATCAGGTGTCTATGTTGTACCTTATAAGACAAAACTTTTGTCAAGCAACATAGAAAAGAAGACCATCAGCTACCCTGACATTAAATACAAATCACAAAAATCTTCGACTCAATTTGAATTGAATTCCAAAACTTCAGTTGAAACATATTTGTGAGTTAAAACAGGGATGAATGAAAGTAAATACTCGATTTCTTAAACAAGGAAAGATATTCAATTTGCGAGCATTAATGTTTAGGACAATGGAGCCATTGTTCATGTGGTTTGAAGAGCGAACCCTGGATGGCCGAGAGTGGTAGTTTTAAAATTTATTTCACACTAATTACTGCAAAGTCATAAACTAGTATTCAGCAGAGAGTGATTTATCAATTATAATTTATCATTGTTACAGAAAGATAATTTTTTTCAAACACTTGGCACTTGTTTTTATTTTCCTTGGACCGTGTTCAATTTTTTATCTATAGTAAATTTTGCTTCAACAATTAATTCATTGTACAATACGACAAAAAATAAGTCCTTTTGAGAATGGAAAAATTTAAGTTAACGATAAAAATGAAAAATATATTCGACAACTTATGAATAATATTTTGTTAGTTAGATTTTATATTTACAAGATGGGGAGTAGAAAAATATTTCCATTCCATAGAACAACCAAAGAGAGAAATATAATTGAATCAATTCTGATGAACAATAAAGATTGAAATCAAGTTGGTTATCAAATCAATCACAAAGAATCAACATTACTAAATGACAATCAATGTTAATTAAGATTTAGTTGCGAGAGAGCTACGTGAATGCAGTGATATTATGGTTATTATAATGCAATTCATTACAAATCGACATCTCTCGTACCTTCAGTTTATTTTCGGTCTTTTTTGTTGAACTTTGGTCATCTTGACTGAATGACTTCAGAATGGGCTTTCTTTTAACACTAACGGATCCAGTCGACTGTCGGCCATTTAATTTGGCAAAGCTTTGAAGCGAATTCTTCACGTGCAATGGAGTCGATGACAAATTAGACGAAGTTGAGGAACAATTAACCATTGAGGCTGATATGAAATCACTTACCTGGCCTTGGGAAATGCCTTTTATGCTTTTCTCAGCAGATTCTCTTGGAGAAGAATAACTGAAACAAATACCTTTCCATTAAAATTGTATGTTGTTGTTGTATAAAATTTTAAATTGATATAGTTGAAAAATTACATATTTTTAACAATTATTATACTTATATATATATTGAAGAAAATGTATGAAACTGTTTATTTTAATATTGAATTCTTTGTCTACTCTAGAAATATTTTTTCTTAACACTAACTATTTCTTGTAACACCAGTGATACATAAGTAAAATGGCTTACTTCATGTTATGTAACATCAGTGATACAAACCAAGTTACTTTAACAAAATTATACAAGCTAGTTTTTACCTGTATAAATGTATCAAAACATAAACTAACTTGTTTTGTATCACTGATGTTACATAAGATGGAGTAAGCCATTATACTTATGTATCACGGGTGTTACAAGTAACAGAAAGTGTTAAATACACTATAGTTGAGGGTTGTGCATTACCTGCTTTCCGTTATTTGTTCAGTGACAGATCCTTCTTCGGCTGATGAATCGGGAGAATTCTCGTTTGAATCGCTGACACTTTGTTTGTTGCAAGAATTGTTACTTCGACTGCGTTGTATTCCGTCAGTGGTCGACCCTCGGATTAGCATACTTGACATATCTGATTGTGAAAAATCAACATTTAGAAATAAATCATTTTATTGAAGAATTGAATAATGGTTGAATGTAATTAATTTCAAACAAAGGTTAATAGCAAATTAATTATCAATTTGTACAATTTACCCAAAAAATATCTTTATATACATTTGAACACATCAAAAAACATATTTTTAAATTTTTTCAAGTAAAAAATATTATTAATAAAACATGACGATTAACAGGAAATGATAAACTTGAAATGGTGAGCATCACAAAGGCATAATATATGTGAGCAAGTAAAGGCATAGAGAAAAAGAATATACAATGTTGATTATAAACATGCTGTGAGTTTTGAGAGTAGCTATTAAGTAGTTCATAGTTTAGGCAGCCATTTTGCTTTATCCTTAATAAACCGAAAGTGCCATATTATGACAAATGAAAAGTATTAGGAGTAAAGAAAAAACATTCATAGATGATGAAATCAACAAAAAAAATTCATTTGTGAAAATAGAAAAAACTTTATTGCTCGAAATATGATTAATGCTCGAAATGTGATCACTAACCTGCAGGAACGGTATGACTTTGGTGGAGTGTTTGGGTGGATGGAAATGAGCTACTTGCCAAGCTGGAGTCATAGCTTTGCTTCCACGACCGATCTGATAAGGTAGGTGACACGACACTTTGGGAGTCTTTACCGTTACTAGGGCCTGTGTAACCTCCCATAGTTAATAACATTAATGCGGATTGATTACTCAACAATTGTTGTACTACACAAAATTATTGATTGAAAGAACAGAACAAATATTCGAATACCAAGTAACAATACACAGCATGACAATTTCAAAGAATATTAAACACCATTGAGAATCGTTACAATTTAACCAAAAATTGACAAAATCATGATTTCAAATCATACCGAGAAGATTCCATGATTAGTGTAGAAGATGTCAACCACCATCACCAAGAAAAAGAGAAAATTCAAATTATTAAACTAATATTATAAATTATTGAAAATAATTTATATCAAACTTTTTCAATTGTTTAGCAAACAAAATTTAAAATTATAGCTGGATTAGACATTAAAGCTACTTTACAAACGATATTAAAATGGAAATTTACACTACAGTTGAAACACGAAATAATATCTATTGAAAGCAAAGAGTTTTTAAATCTAATCGATTATAAACTCATGTGGATGCAAAAATATATAAAATGAGTGAGACTAAAGAAACTTCTACAAATTTTAATATAAAACTTAAACATTGATGAATAATTATATAAACTAATAACTTTAAAGAAGCATGAAATAATGAAGAATCTGTATGGTTTTAATTAGCTTAAAGCTATTCAACCTAAATGATAATTTAGACTTCCATACAAGTCTGCATCAACACTGGATAACAAATCGAAATGGAGAAATGATACCACAACAAAATTAAATATCCACCAAATTAATTTTATGGCAATTCTTGTATTTTGTGTTTCAGAAATGTTAGAATATGTAATATTAATAAATCAATAATTAAATTTATTTTGTAAAACCATTTTTTGTTAAATACAAAATAGTTAAAACCCGTAAACATTAAAACTAATTACAGCTTTAACCCCTTTTTTGCCGGATGTTTATTTTGTTTCCATAGTAATTAAGCTTGTTAGAATGTATTTTCTATCTGCCCGTTTAAACGGACCATCGGCACAGATAGGTTAATCAAACAACTTAATATTAGAAAGTGAAATGTTAAAGATGTACTACCTGGTCATATTATGCACGAAGAAATGAGGCCTTATCTATAGAACAAAATAAAATGTAAAAAGCATCATTTTTATCAGCAAAGAAAAGGAATATTAATATTTAATTGTCATGCTGTATTAAATATTATCTTGATATTTTGTATGAATTATTTACATATTTTACAAAAACTTAAAATAAAAAAAATAAGGTAAAAAATATAAAATAGAAAATATTAATACAATAAATCTGAAAAAACAAAAACAATAGATAATGGCAACAAATAATTTAATGATAACATTTATGTTAAGAAAAACATTCAATTTTCAAGAACTCTTATTTCATACCTTCATAGAAAAAATTTATGAAAAATTAATCTAAACTTCAAAACTTGAATAAAATAAAAATTATAAATATTGAGACAATCTTAGCCAAAATGAAGTATTTCATGCAGCAAAGCTAGAATAAATTTTGTAGTGATGTCATGTAACTATTTAAGAATCACACGAATCCCATAGCAATTAGTTCAGTGATTCTGCTTTAAAGTTTACCATTCTAATAGATCAAATTCTATACAAAGGTGCTACTTAAAATATTGAACTGTTACAATCTAAAAAGTTGAAGAATAATAATACTAAATATAAAAACTGGGTAAAAATAAAGCATTGAAAAATTGGGATTAGGTCAAATAGTTGATGAAAGCTGGTAACCAACTTGCCTTATTAATTAAGCTAACGTTTGAAGAGAGCCAGTCCATGTCAATAACTTTTTTTTAGACACAGGTTTTGGTTGTTATATAATTTTAAAAACAAATATTAATGAGCTTTTCAACACCTGCCCTCAGCTATACTCGGTTCGTTCTTCAAGCAATGTAAGATCTCCATCAGTTGGATAAGACCGTTGCTCATGTGGTTTGAAGAGTAAACACTGGATGGTTGAGAGAAGTAGTTAAAAACTTTATTCACATTGATGTCTGAAAAATTATAAGCTAGTCCTCACTCCTCACCAGATAATAAATTATCATTGTTTGGTTATTTTGCATAACTATAAAAATTCTTATTTCTTGGGACTTGTGATGTTTAGTTGCAGATATCCATTTTTGATGATTTTAGACAACTGGATTGTTGATATATATTCACCACTATTTTCATAACTTTCTAAACTATAAAAAAGACATTCTTAAATAAACTATAAAAATAACAGCTCACATATTTAAAGAACAAATAAAATTGATAAATTTATTTGAAGTAAATGATTTAATATAAAAAAAACTTATATTTTTGTTCTCACCTGTAGAGGACTATCTATGGATTATTAATTTTCCCAAGTTTATTTAAAAATATTCAATGGTTGAAAATTTATTTTTACAAAATATGTTCTTTTATTTTCAGAATTTTTTCATATATTAACAACAGACTTGCATGTCTTGCATGTCTTGCATCAACTTGCACAAATTGTGCAAAGGCAATTTTCAATTACTGTTAATTAGCTAATTCTTTTTTAAATGAAGAAATCTTGATGAACTACAGATTTTGTGCACAAGTTTGCATCATGGCAATTACCTTTTTCCATCTATTCATTTCTTTCATTTAGTTTTGTCAGCAAAAAACTCTTATTTGTTGTATTTGTTTTTATTAGTCTTAGGTTGTTTTTCTTTGAAATCATTTTTCAACACTAACCTTTATATATACAGTAGACATATCCTCCTAACACTTAGTAAAAATCAAAACAAAAATATTATATCAGCCGTTAAGGTTTTTCATTCATTCATCATGGAAAAACATGGACTTGAAAAAATGGAAACACAATAAAAAAAAATAAGGAATAAAAATACTAAAAAAATTATTAATAATTTATTAAAAATTGGCACAAATGAATGATATTTTTTGAGAATGTTTAGAATTTTAATCCGATTTAAAAAAAACTTAGCCTTAGTGACAACCAACTAATGAATATGTAATAGAAGTCAATGTGCCAATTAACACTGAAACTAGCTCAATTATGTTCGTGCATACCGTTGTGCAAAAAAAGATAAAATATCAATGCTTTTACTAAAAATGATTTATGTTATTTACATTTTAAAACAAACCAATGTTTCAGAACATCATTTGTGGACAATGAAGAGAGAGGAACCTTAAAGAGATTCTATAAACAGCAATGCATTGAAATAAAGTAGGGGAAAATTTGGGTGAGAACATCCAATTAATAAACATTGAATCTCCTAGGTCTGAAAGCAAATGAAAGGGTCGTTTTAAATACATAGAAGAAAACAAATCAAACAATAAAGACTTCTATAAGGGTCAGTTGTCACTAAAAACGTAGTTATAAAGCAAAAACAAAACCGATTCATAATAATTCAAAATATTATTTAATAACATCTTTCATCACTATGAAAATCCTTTGTGGAATGAAACATTACTTTAATAAATATAATATTTAAAATAAAACAAACTAATTAAAAGAAATATTCACTCAAAATCCATTTTTAAAGCATTGGAACTGAAACTTTTCAAAGATATTTAAATTATATAAATGAGCAAAACAAAAACTATTTTCCATATGAAATTGCAAACAAACGTGTTTTCATAAGCTATCAGAATATCTTAAAAATTTTAAATTCAATATTTTATATAATTGCAGTGAAAAAAAAAAAACCAAAAAAAATATTGATTAATATCATTTATTTAGATTCTTTTAGTTGAAACTAATTAGTTATGATAATTAGTAATTTAATTTATTATGATCACACTATTCGTTCGAACTTTGAACAACATAGCTTATGCAAAATTATAACTCAAGGAGAGAAATGGATAGAGTGAGATAAATATATTAGATAGAATAGATATAATGATAGAATGAGAAAACCATCTATAATGCACTACACACAAACATTTTTTTGCATCTGCTTTAAATAGAAAACTTATTTAACTAATTAATCAAATTACCTAAAGGCAATTCAATGAAATGAACTAAGTAATAGGTCTGACTAAATGCATTTCAACAAAAATGTAATTTGATAATGGGCAGTATTAGTTTTCTCCTTAGACAGGAATATGGGAGATACCCTTAAGTAAGTTAATACAGCATTGTAATTTTCTGACCTAAGTAAAAAAATACTTACAAATGCTGATTCTTCCCCACAATTTACGTCTATAATCCATTATCTGACATTTGAAATTAAGACAGTTAGTCATTGTTAGTCTTCAATAGATTTAATATATTTCAGTGTGAATATAAAACTAAATTTACTTATAACCCAGGCCAAAAATTGCATGGGAGGCTTCACATTTATTGATCTTTTAAAGCCATAAAGACTTGTACATAACAAGATGATTATGTGGCAACAAGTATTTTTGTGCAACAAGTATCATTGATGTTTAGAATAAAAGTTGCATTTCTTCCATGAATGAACATTTGCAGTATTTAGTTACATTTCCATTTAATGAAATAATGTTTATATTTAATCTGTCATTGGGAGTGAATTGCTACTGCAATGAAAGATTCATTCTTGAGAGTGATAGATTGAGTTTAAGAAATATTGTTTTGAAACCATTACTT
>JARUHE010308237.1:0-12263 GCA_031471125.1 Archaeomysis grebnitzkii | reverse complement strand
AATAACGTTTATATTGGGTTTGTTGCTTAACAAACCTCAGTTCAACTCTCAAACAATGGTTGAAACAACGTTGGTTGACCATTGGGTAGCAAGAAGTATGTTTTTTTTTTATTATAAACCAGGACACTTTGAAGAATGTAAGTATTGCATTTTGTATTTGTAAAATATAATCCTGTTCTTGAGTGTATATGTACGATTTTAAAGAATAGAGTACTTCTGTTAGAGTACAAACAAGTATTTCTAAAATATATTTTTAAAATATTTAGGTAAAAAACGCTAAATTATTTGTATTAATTCATTGATTTTATCTAATTAATTAAATGAAATCATAAGTTTAACCAAAGCTTATAGTAATGAAGGACAAATAGGTGCAGCACAAACCATGTTTAGTTCGTTAACTAACCTGGTTATAAAAAATGAAAGTGATAAACTCCGCTTGTTTCGACGCACCTTTCTAAACTGTTTTTAATATGCAAGGATCTGTACAAGATCGAATTTTTAGTGATAAAACGAAATAAATGACATAGTGTCTATGCCTATTTTTTGTAGTTCAAGTAATGAAGTTCAATTATATATCTATAAAACTTTTAAATTAGATTGTTCCATTCAGGAATCTCTAAATTACAAAAACATCCAATTCAGGGATCTACAAAAAAATCATATAATTCAGAGATCTCTAAAACATAAAAACCAAATCATTCCAGGATTTATAAAACATAAAAATAATATAATTGAAGGATCTCAAAAACATAAAAAAAAACATATAATACAAGGATCTCTAAGACATATAAAAACATAATTCAGGGATCTCTAAAACATAAAAATCAAATTATTTCAGGTTCTCTAAAACATAAAAATCATATAATTCAAAGATCTTTAAAACATAAAAATTATATAATTCAGGGATCTCTAAAACATAAAAAAACAAATTATTTCATGTTCTCTAAAAAATAAAAATAATATAATTGAAGGATCTCTAAAACATAAGAAACATAATTCAGGGACTTATATAATTTAAAAATCATCAACTGCAGTGATGTCTGAACTACAAAAAAACATTAAAATCAGGGATCTTTAAAACATAAAAATCATATTATTCTAGGATCTCTAAAACATAAAAATAATACATTTGAAGGATCTCTAAAACATACAAAAACATAATTCAGGGATCTCTAAAACATAAAATCATAAAATTCAGGGATCTCTAAACCATAAAAATAATATAATTGAAGGATCTCTAAAACATAAAAAAACATAATTCAGGGATCTCTACAACATGAAAATCATATAATTCAGAGATCCTTAAAACATAAAAAACATATAATTCAGAGATCTCTGAAACATAAAAAAACATATAATTCAGGGATCTCTAAAACATAAAAATCATATAATTCAGAGATCTCTAAAACATAAAAACATATAATTCAGGGATCTCTAAAACATAAAAAACATATAATTCAGGGATTTCTAAAACATAAAAATCATATAATTCAGGGATCTCTAAAACATAAAAATCAAATTATTCCAGGATCTCTAAAACGTAAAAAATATATATTTGAAGGATCTCTAAAACATAAAAAGATATAATTCAGGGATCTCTAAGACATATAAAAACATAACTCAGGGATCTCTAAAACATAAAAATTATATAATTCAGGGATCTCTAAAACATAAAAATCAAATTATTCCAGGATCTCTAAAACATAAAAATAATATAATTGAAGGATCTCTAAAACATAAGAAACATATAATTCGGGGATCTCTAAAATATAAAAATAATATAATTGAAGGATCTCTAAAACATAAGAAACATAATTCAGGGACTTATATAATTTAAAAAATCATCAACTGCAGTGATGTCTGAACTACAAAAAAACATTAAAATCAGGGATCTTTAAAACATAAAAATCAAATTATTCTAGGATCCCTAAAACATAAAAATAATATAATTGAATGATCTCTAAAACATAAGAAACATAATTCAGGGAATTATATAATTTAAAAAATCATCAACTGCAGTGATGTCTGAACTACAAAAAACATTAAAATCAGGGATCTTTAAAACATAAAAATCAAATTATTCTAGGATCCCTAAAACTCAAAAATGATATATTTGAAGGATCTCTAAAACATAAAAAAGATATAATTCAGGGATCTCTAAAACATATAAAAACATAATTCAGGGATCTCTAAAACATAAAAATCATATAATTCAAGGATCTCTAAAACATAAAAAATATATAATTCAGGGATCTCTAACACATAAAAATCAAATTATTCCAGGTTCTCTAAACATAAAAATAATATAATTGAAGGATCTCTAAAACATAAGAAACACAATTCAGGGACTAATATAATTTAAAAATCATCAACTGCAGTGATGTCTGAACTACAAAAAAACATTAAAATCAGGGATCTTTAAAATATAAAAATCAAATTATTCTAGGATCTCTAAAACCTAAAAAACATATAATTCAGGGATTTCTAAAACATAAAAATCATACATGGATATCTGAAACATAAAAATATATAATTCAGGGATCTTTAAAACATAAAAAAATACAATTCATATATTATAATGTAAACAAAATTTATCAACTGCAGTGATGTCTAAATTACAAAAACATCCAGTTCATGTATCTACAAAAAAAATATATAATTGGGGAATCTCAAAAACATAAAATTCATATAATTCAGGGATCTCTAAAAAACAAAAATCATAGAATTTAGGGATCTCTAAAACATAAAAATCATAGAATTCAAGGATCTCTAAAACATACAAATCATATAATTCAGGGATCTCTAAAACATAAAAATCATATAATTCGGGGATCTCTAAAAAATAAAAACCTTAAAATTTAGGGATCTCTAAAACATATATATCATATAATTCAGGGATCTCTAAAACATACAAATCATATAATTCAAGGATCTCTAAAACATAAAAATCATATAATTCGGGGATCTCAAAAACATAAAATCATATAATTCAGGGATCTCTAAAACATAAAAATCACACAATTCAGAGATTTACAAAACATAAAAATCATAGAATTCAGGGATTTGTATAATTGCTATCTGTTTTAACTCTTGAGTTGAAAACTCAACTCTATCAATGGCATTTGGACATAGATTGGAGAACCAACGTTTTTACTTTTCTCATATTGTATTTCTGAGTAATTGTTAGCAAATTAGTATTCATCATCATTTTCTTTTTTTTTGTAAGATATCAAACAGATTTATTTTTTAAACCTTATAATTTTACATTTGTAAAACCTTATGACTAAATATAGTTATTTCAAATGGGCTTTTTCAGACAATGAACATGTGGAATCAAACAATATGTTGGGTCACCTTCCAGTATTTGCTTGCAATCGTGGTGATGACGTCATCTTCTTCTTTGGGTTTTCCCTCTTACAACAACCACCAAAATACGACTGAAGCAGGTAAATTATTAGATCCAGTTTGAATACAATTGAAGATATTATTACATTCATCATAACCAATCATGATGAAGAAATTATTTATTTGAAATGCATAAACATTTCTTAGAATATTTAGTTATTGACTTAAATATTTTTTTATTTAGCCAAAGGAATCAGAAAATTCCGTCTGAATTATGAAGATGAAAGTCATAATACTAACTCAGCCACATCAACATCACCGTTAAGAATAACAGGACCAACTACAACTAAATCCCCCAACCTGGTATTCTCTCCTAACATTCGCGACCACGGCCCCGCTCCCCCCCCCCCAACCACCACCACCACCACAACCACCACCACCACAACCACCGTGGCGCCAGGGAAGATTGAGTCACTTGTGAACGCCATAAAATATCCCAGTTTGGGCCTCCAACAAACTTTGGCCTTCATTGGACCCGTCATGATGACTGGTGCAGCTGGAGCCCTGGCGTCACTATTGGTCCTAAATGCACAGAGAAGGGGAAAGAAGGTCGCAAGTGACGCCCAAGGAGAAATGGATCTAGAGTTGGTTCGCAAGTCTATCCAACAACAATTTTGAATAAAATCACTCTATCTTATACCTTAACTCATCATTTATAACAGCGGTAACTCCGGCCCTATCAACCAGCCTAGCCATAAAGGAGACTTCTTGGAGCCATAATCATAGAACGTCTAAATTAAACTTTATTCTTAATTGAACATCTTTTGAAACAGTTTGTGTCTATCTTGCCTTGTCATTGAAATGCGCCGTAGCAAATACATTGAATATTGTTTTCTAATAAATTTTTTCATTTATTGCTTGTGAAAGACGAAATATTTTAGTCAATAATAGTATTTAATTGTATTTTAAGGATTTTAATGTATCTTAAGAACATGCAATAATTAATTTATCCTTATCATCGATACAATATGTATATATTGCAGTCAAAAATGACATTCAATGAATTTTATAATGTGCAAACAAACTTCAAGACAAATCAAAATGGCCAACCATTGTTTGGAAAGTTGCTGAGTATTTTATATTTTTATTTAGGCCCCTACCACTTACATAGACGTTGTGTGATCCGTTCTTCACACCAATAGCAAAACTTGACTCTTTAGTTGTTTGCAAAATGAAACTTAAACGGACATAAGAAGGTTTGTTTTTATATTAAATATTTTAAATGAATTTTTAAAGTACAACTTTGTGAGTTAATTAATAACTTGTATATAATCGTACATTTCAATACTTAAAATAATTAGCATAAACTAAATGTTTTGATTGACTTCACATTCATGTATTGTATACTTCAAACATTTAACTAACTTCATAATTTTATTTATTTACTTACTTATGTGCACATACATTTATCATTTTTTGTTTCTTCATCCAAATACTTTAATTTAGCAAGTTTGTTGTTGTTTTTTTTTTGAGAAACTTCTTGAAATATATAAACTTTTTAAGTCTTTGTATTTGAAAGACTATTTTGACAACTGAACAGAAATAAGGTTATTCAAAGTAGAATATTTATTTCACCTTCTTTGAGTATAAATTTAGAATAAATATTTGATAATCTTTTTACAGTTAATGTATCAATGATTTAGGTGAATCTCTCCTTTTTCCCTGCATACCCAGTACCTATGCAGAACTGCGTCATTCAACCTATTCCAACCGAGTCATAACAAAAATATCCGTCTTTCAATCTCTTATCATCAAGTCATAACAAAAACACCCGTCTTTCAATCTCGTACAATAGAGTCATAACAAAAACACCCGTCTCTCAATCTCGTACAACAGAGTCATAACAAAAACACCCGTCTCTCAATCTCGTACAACAGAGTCATAACAATAACACCCGTCTCTCAATCTCGTACAACAGAGTCATAACAAAAACACCCGTCTCTCAATCTCGTACGACGGAGTCGTAACAAAAACACACGTCTTTCAACCTCTCCCAACCAATTAGTAACAAAAACACACGTCTTTCAACCTCTTTCAACCGAGTCATAGCAAATACACATATCTTTAAACCTCTACCAACCGAGCTGTAAGAAAAATACACGTATTCAACCTCTCCCAACTAATTAGTAACAAAATTACATGTCTTTCAACCTCTCCCAACCAATTAATAACAAAAATACACGTATTTCAAACTCTTTCAACCGAGTCATAGCAAACACACATATCTTTAAACCTCTTCCAATCGAGCCGTAACAAAATTACACGTCTTTCAACCTCTCCCAACCAATTAATAACAAAATACACGTCTTTCAACCACTTTCAACCGAGTCACAACAAAAGGACATGTTATGAAAATCAAGTAAACAAACTTTTATGTATACTTGTAAAGCCAATTAAACATTTGTATTAATCAAAGTTTGAACTTTTATAAAATCTGTCTTATTAGTTCTCATATTAAAATAACAAAATGTAAAAAAAATGAAAATGTTAAACGATTTCTTGTCAACTGTCTCTGTGGAAGTATAAGATAAGTGAGAAAGTATAACAGTATTAAAAAATAGATAAATTTATAATCAGTCCTCTTTTTTTATTTGTGTTTGATGATGCCATATTGATAATATATAAGTGTTCTGAGATATAATAGCTTAAGCCACATTTTTTTTTTTTTTATTATAGAATATTATACAGCACATTAGCTACAATAGCAAAGAGCGCTGTCGCCAACAGCATCTGGTGTTCCCAGACGGTCACCCATCGCTGATCATACGGGAAGCGGTGTTTCAACGCGGCCAAGGCCGTTGACCAACATTTTTAATGATATATTGTGTTTGGCCAGTGATTAACTTATTACTTTTGCGATTAAAACTTATTGGGTTAAATCACGCAGATGTATTGAAAATTCGTAAAGCAATATATGTAGATTTTTATATAAAATGAACGATATCACTTGAATTAAAATTTATTTAATGTTAATCATTCAACATTTAGTAAAATGTTTTACATTACAATTTATTTAGAATAGTTACTCCTGGTGGTTCTCGAAAATATCAATTTTATATACTGTGGTTCCCACGGAAAAGGGGTTAAGAAACCCTGTTATAGAGGATTATAGTGTTGTATATTTAAATTAATAATGAGCCATACAAACATAAAAGTTATAAAGGATGTACAAGCATTCAAGTCGTCTATCACCGTCAACAGCATCAGAAAATGTAAAAAAAAAATTATTTTTGTTGAGGAATAATCAATGAAAATAAAATTGTAAAAGTACAATTTAATATAAAATTACATAATTCATTTAAAGCTCAATACTAATATAAGAATAAAATTTATTAAATATCAACATGAAATTTATTTATGAAAAAGTAAATAAATTATTAAATGTTAAGGTTTTCAAAATTTTGTCTTGAAGTTAAACACATAGAAAGAAAAACGAATTGAACAACGCTTAAACTAAAATAAATTAAGAATGGAGAAAGTGGTTAGAACCTTGTTATAATAATATACTCTTATTTTGCAAGAAAAGATTATCACTTTTGGTAAAGATATAAACACAAATATATACATTATTTTTACATATTTCACAAAATAAAATTTCCACATTTTGTCTTTAATAAAAAACAAATATCTAATCATAAATATTAATAAAAATATTTGTATACATCTACAAATGAATAAAACGCACCATTGCAAAGAATGTTATTATCAATGCGACCTTACCTTACATTGAAAGCAATTTTCCCATAAACGGTGTAATGAGACCTTCCTACACTGCTTACCACTACAAAAATGATGCAATTACAAGAGAACTCAATAAATAACAAATATAAATAAGATGAATCAATATCTTTACAATGCGGTAAAATTCTAAAATACTTTCTTTGCGATTACAAAGTTTAGTAACTTTAATACTGGGTAGAATTTATTAGCACGGGTTGATTTGTTTTCATAATTTTTGGAATTGTTTCTTGATATGTTGCAATAGAAATCTATAAAAAAAATTCTTAATTACCTTAAAAATATTTTAAAAACGTCTGTTGTTACAACGATGACTTATCGAATCTTACATTGACCTTTGTAAGTGAAGACCATACAAGGAAGATGCACACTTTCACTTAGAATGCGAGATTTATATTTTGATAAAACAAATAATTAAATGTCATTGATAGAATATTTTTACATAAACTTAATGTGTTATTTTATTCAACTTATCAAAATTAAATATATAATTATTGAAAATGATGGATAACTTTAGGTGGTGCTTATCATAGCTACCAAAAAAATAAAGATATTCAAGCATTTTTACTCCAAACCTTGACTATTATTAGAATGAAGAAAAACAAAAATATTATATAATTTAAATTGAGATTGGTGACAATGAAAATAAATAACAATAAAATACTAATTTGCATTTCTTATTTAATTTTTCTCTGAAGCTGATATCTTCAAACAACATTGAATATACGCTTATACAAGAAACGAAAGTTGAAATTTTGAGTTTAATTTCCAAATGAACTACCAAAAAAGGTTTTATTTTGGACTGGAACCACGTGTAATTTTTCAAGAAGCATGGTTTTAATGTTGAGAGGTATCTTCCTTATACGGTCTTAAGTCTTTGAATGGAGATATAATAAACATTTTTAATACTTGTCTTAAAGTTAACTTATATAAAGGATTTATGGTGGCCAAATTTGAATATTTACTCATATAGTTAAATAAATAAGATACAATCTAGTCTTTTCACTACCATTGTGAAAATCTACTTTCATCGATTTCATCAACATATACAAGATTATGACCATGCAAAGCATTTAATGTATTCATTATTTCATTGCACTTGGATGGATGACACACAATTACGGTGCTTGAAGTGCGAGGCTTAATCAAGGGAGTGAAATACTTCAATGCAACTCTCTTCACATCTTCCACAGTCACTTTGGCAATTTTCTTCAGCAAATCTCTGTTATAAGAGTGAGGAACTTTGCGGAAATATGCAACTAAAGATTGCTGCATCACGTCGACAACCTGAGCCTCCCTGTCAATGACTTCGTAGATTAAGGAACTACGAGCAGACTCAAGAAGATCGTCATCCCAATCTCTGGTTCCATCAATGTGGTTGGAAAGAATTTCTTTGGCTGCTTTATATGCCTCTGGCAGCTGAGCTGCTCTTGTCAGATATAGGGAAAGGGTTCCTTCGGTGGGATGCAAAGACAATCTATAATTGTATGCCAGACCTTTTCCTCTAATCTCTTTCCACATGGGTCCCTCAAGTTGAGTTAAATATTGAATTGCAGTAAGCAAAGCAGGTAAATCCCAATGCGTGTATTCAGCAATGCATGGAGTCGATTCTTGCAAATAGGCAGACTCCACAGATCCAACGCTGGTAATAAATCCGGTTTTGTCACCGAAATCTTCCGTTGTAACTAAATCACTTTCAGTTACAACTTTTAGTTGGTAACTTGTAGTCTCGAAACCATTTGGTAGGAAATCGCTCCAGATTAGTGATGGGTCTACTAGAACAGAAAGCTTCTTGAGGTCAGTTGCAAGATGAATTGTAATTTTATCGGGTTGTCTGATTTCATTCAACACCTCTTCAAGTTCTTTCACAACAACTAAAGGTTCCATTGTGATTCTTTCTAATACTTTTTTCAAGAATTTCTGTTGCCTTAGGAAGCTAACTTGATTTTTATTGCTACCCTTTTCAAAGGTGATATCATTGTACATCAAAGCCATCATTTTTGCACCACTACGCTTCAGTTCTCCGATTGAGTTGAGTAAACGGTTTGCCTTTACTTTCACTCTTTCAGTAGAAATTTTTGAACCAAAAAGTACCTTTCTTAACCAATTGACTCCTTTTTCGTAATTGGAAAACTCAACTTTTAAATCAAGGACTGCGTTTGTGCAATAACTTCCGCAGAAGAAGCTCGAATCGGATCCCAAATTCAAGCCCAACATCGAATGGCTCTTCAAGGTGTCAGCAGCCAGTTGTTTGATGACTTCTTCGTAAGTGATGTTCTCCCCTTCAAACTCAATGGCAGACTCAAACAATAGATCAAGTAACAATGGAAGGTAAGGTTTCTTCTCAATAGCAACATTCGAGGTGTCTAATATGGCAATGATCTGAAAAGGAAATTTTCATGTTTAATATAGAATATAATTGTCAAATACTGAGTACAAGTTATATCATAAATATCGTGCTTGGGTAAACCACCACAATGAAAAAAACTAAAATAATAGTTCTTTGGAAGATATAATGATCTGAACAGTTTTCACAACACCGAAACTGGTTTTTTGATAAGACATTCGATTCACATTATAGGAACAATTAAATAAAAACATTTACCTCAACAAAATGGGAATGAATGTGATCAACTTGGAACTTCAAGGGCATCGATTCCAAATCAAATGGAGATGAATCCAACAATACATTTGAGGTGGTTGTGACGAATTCGGGAATGTTGTCGTACGGTGTCAGAGGGTGAAAGTTGATTGTTTCAATGCCTGGCACAGGCACAGATTTCAGCATCTCTGATGGAGGTGCGATCTGAAAAATGGATTTGAATTAATTATGTTAAATAATCAATACAATTTAAGAACAATATCAACATGGATTCAATTTATAAAGCACTTTCAGCAGATGTTGCAAAATTAATCAACTCACAAGTTGCAAGAATTAAACAGTAAACAAGTATGAGGAGATTCATAAATAAAATAAAGATGTGACCAAGTAAATGTTTTATAAATAAAAAAAATAGTAAAAAAAAAGAAAAAAAAATATTTCAAGTTGTGTCTAACCGGAGATTTTATAATCAATTATTTTCAATAAATATTGAATTAATAAAAAAAAATCCTTAAGACAATATTGTGTAGAATTATATATAAGGCAATAAAACTTTACAACAAAAAAATATTAAGCAATTTTGTAAAACAAAAATAGAAGAAAAGAGCTAAACTTGAAAATTGAGCAAAATTTTTTAGGTCCTGAAAAGATCCACAATCGGTATTAGTTTATACAAACAAGAACTTCTCCATTTCTAATCCAACCAAAATATGAAAAAAATGTCAAAAACTTTTAGAAGTTTCCACACACCCACCAATGTCAATAAAAAAGAAGTTCCCACACACCCACCAATGTCAATAACAAAGATGTTACAAAGTGGGAAAACATCATTTAATCAAAAAAATTCATCTTAAAAACGATTTATGTACACTTAATTTCTAATCCATTGGTGCATAAATCAAACACAATATATGAACTTTTTAATTGTGTAAGTTCATAATATAGATATAAAGTAAAGACCTATATGTCGCATGTATGAAAAACCGTTTATTTTCACGTATAATTCATTACTGCACACCAACAAAAATATTTTATCGCCATATAAATTTTCCATAAAAATCATTATATTACAATAATTCTTAATTTTTGAAAAAATTGCACTTGCAAATTTTTAATGTACACTGTATAACTTAATTTGATATATAAATGATAACTGTAGATCAACAAACACAAAACTTGAATATTTTAGATACAACTAAACCACAAAGATGGAGAAATAAAACCTTATTGGAGCTTCGCCTCTGGCACTCTACAAAATAAAATAAAAACATCAATGGATATATTAAAAAAAATAACCATATAAGCCAATGTCTTACGTATACAAAAACAAGTTTATTTAAATATGAAAAAAATGGCTAACATTTAATGTACACTTCATAACTATTCATTTGAGATACAAATGATAATTGTAGTTCAATAAACAAAAAAACTTGAATGTTTTACTTGAATATGGAAAAATGGCAAACTCGACAAAAAAAATTCCTAAGAACTGTTATATCTCAATACATGGTGCTAAAAACCAGTTTTTTTTTTCATCCTCTTTAGCCCAAAAATTAGCACAAAGTGTCCTTCTTGCAATGAAAACTTAAAAACGTTCAAACCCGATTAAAAACGCACGTCCTCTTTAGAATGGAAAAATATTTTTTAGTACCCTGTCTCAATAATTATAAGTTTTTTCAAAAAATGTTACTTGGGAATTTTTAATGTACACCTCATGACTGTTCATTTGAGATTTAAATGATAACTGTAGCTCAACAAACAAAAAACTTGAATGTTTTGGATACAACTACCATGACGAAGACGTCGGAATAGTAACACCTTAGTAGAGCTTCACGGCTGACATGCTCAACAAAAATGAAATTTAAGAATAACAGATGATGCACAAGCATTCAAATAGTCTGGATGAGTGAAATATTACAGTGTAAGAATTACCTCATTTTCCAGCTTGGCGTCTTCAACCATTTGACCCCACTTCTGGAGGCCAGCCGGGCCAACTTCTTCAACTCTGTGGGCAATCCTGTTCTCCTCATCCTTCTGGATACGAAGGGCATCGGCTATTGAGGGAACTCCTCTGATTGTAATGCTCTCATTGTCGAGGAAATACTTTTTCATTAATGTGATCCAAAAGGTTCGGTCTTGTTTCAAAAGATGCTGAAACCAGGCCTTCTTGTTGAGGCGATTTGTCAGCTAGAATAAGAAATTTCATTAAATTCATAAATTATATAAAGCAACACATTTGGCTGTGGTACAATAGGACCTTACACAAATTGGAAAATGTCTTGTAAAATAATTATCTGAACCTTACCATCAACCATTCATATTTAATAATTCAAGATTAGCAAAAGCAATTACATTTTAGTTTCTCAAAAATTAAATATATTCGAATGAATTCCAGACCGAAACATTTGAGGTAGCAAAAAAGACGTTCTAATATATAAGAGCGTCAACGGCCTTGGCCGCGTTGAAACACCGCTTCCCGTATGATCAGCGAAGTTAAGTAACGTTGGGTCTGGTTAGT
>JARUHE010308226.1:0-12263 GCA_031471125.1 Archaeomysis grebnitzkii | reverse complement strand
GAAGCTCCTCCATCTCTTCATTTATACCTATCTGTAGTTTAGACATGACCGTTGTGCCCTTGGAAGCCTTTATGCTCTTGATCGCCTCCTTCTGCTTGAGTAAGATGCAAATCGTGGAAGCTGATCGGTCATATTGGCGGGCTAGGTCAATAAAAAACTCTATAGAGCGCCAATAAAAATATTTATTTACATATATAATCAATGGTAAAAGATCTAAAAGATTAAACATATGTATTATCCTTGCAGCTTAAACAGCTTTGTCAATTAAAATTCATGGTATGCTAATCCAAATAAGTAGATTTTTAATTTCCTTTTATAAGTTCACACTGTCTGAAAACATTAGGCGAGGCGTTCCATATGGTTAGTGGGGCAAATTAAATTATTTATGTTCAAAACTTTTATAAATTACCTTCCGAATAATATAGAGAACCTTATTTTAGGATGTCAGTGAATGTGAGCGTCGGTAATCGTTAATGGGATCTGACAGGTATTGAGATGCAACACCGTGAATACATCTGAAGGTCAAAATTGAAATTTTAAAAACTAGACGGTATTTGGTTGGAAGGCAGTTAGTGAAACAACCTTAAGGCTAGAGTTATACGGCTATATTTAGTTAAATTTACTAGTAAGTCTCACTTAAAATTTTTGATAATTTTATAAAATATGGCTACGAATTATTAAATCAGGGATGCTATGAATTATTGTATTACCGTGATCTAAACGCGATACTATGAATGTATGCATTAATGACAACTTTGAAAGTTGATTTTATAGTTCAGTGTAGTTGGTCAAATTTGTCATTGTAGTATTGTTAACGTCTATTTAAGAAGTTTTTTCCACATCCACATTACCCAAATTAAGTGTACAATAAGCACGGAGTAAACATCGTGTTTGACAATCTTTTCCATCATCGTCAATTTGATGAACAGCCGGACTAACTAAAGGACTGTCTAGGATGGGCAGACTGATGCCTGCTGTTTATGATGCAAAAGACAAGAATGATAATATTGGCTACTTTATCTTCATGAATGCGTTCACAGTTCAGGGAATGGAAAGCCAGGTGCAGAACATGTGACGTAAGATCTTGTGCAAGCTGCTTTGAATTTTGTTATACAGAAAATTTCCTGAAACGTACACCGAAATGTTGCCTACGTTGTAGAAAAAATCTCCGTTTTAAGCATACAAGTTAACACAATTACCACTTCCGGTGTGCCACGTTTTCTTTGTATACATAGAAATGATGTGGAAATCTTAAGATTTCTCCGTTTAATAATGTTACTTTTTAAGAACTTTCTACGTTTTTATATTCTACGTTTTGGGTTTTACTGTACTACTAATTTTCATGTCTATGTAATATGTCTTTTCTGTTTTTGTGTGTGTAAAATATTTAAAACAAATAAAAACAGTGTAAATATGTGTGAACATTTCAGCTCTTTCATTTTTTTGATGGGGGGGGGAGTATTTATAAGATGAAACGTAAATAAAATTAAAAGTATGCAAACTATGTTAACAAAACTTTTCAATAGAAACAACCCCATTTCTTATGCGTAAAATACCTTTTTTTATGTTAGATATACATTTTGTGACGGATGCATTTATCGTATGGGCTCCATCCCGAACGTACCTAAATGTACGTACCAAAAAATCGCACTTCCGGTCTAAATTTCGGAAAAATTGAAACTGTTTGTCAATATGGGACATGTCAGTAGGTCCTGTTTCAAACTTCATAAAAAATTCCGAGCTTGGGAGGTAATGGGTTAATTTTAATATTATTATTGTTAAGTATTATGTTAAAACACATATTGAATTAAGCCTTTTTAACTATTATGGTTATACTAACATCAACGTAGTTATTTTCTACACTATTAAACCTTGCCTATATTTATAAAACCCATCTTAGAGCCCATTAGATAAGCACCAACTCTAAGTCTAACGAAATATTTAAAAAGCTAACCGTTTTTTTTCTGTCGATTTCACAAAACTATAAATAATAATAAATAAATAAAAATAAATAATATCGGCATATGGTAAAAATTGTTATTTAGGGTAAAATTGTTTACTTGAACTCAGTACGCTTGAAACCTTTTTAGAAGACACGTGTGCACCAATGTCTTTCTCAGGCGATGGGTGTTTTCCACCAGTTTAGATTATATGTATTATTTAATTGTTATACCATTTTATTCTGTATGTTCTTGTCTATCCGCACGTGAAATTTCAGCATAATTGGCATTGTGAAGATTAATTAGTTTAAGATTTGTGTACCCTGTAGTCGAAACTGAAGATGTAAAATTTATCAAAAATTGTTTATCAACAACCTTAACTTCGTCAGCTTTACTATTTGGGCGAAACAATTTATATGATGATATGCATTTTCGACATTGATTGGAGAATAATTTATATACATGTATTTAATTATTAAACTTTTGTCAATCATAAAAAATGATATCTGATATTTATTATTTTTAAATAATTTCAGATGCGTGTAAACTAATTTAGAAAATGAAAGTAATATGTCAGATCTAGACAACCGAAATTTTAGAAGGAGATTAAAAAACAATTGACAAGGCAATCAAAGCTGTGAAATCTAGTGTAATGGGGGTGAATCAGTGGAGTTTAATATTGCCGAAAATGTAAGAGCTGATCGTATTAAAAAAAAGGTTAACGAATTTTGTCAGAAAGTAGGAAGGAAGTGTGCTCTCACAGATGTTCAAAAGAACTATTTATGTAAGTTCATTGACTACATGGCAGGGAGAGGATTTTCTCTTAGTATTCAACAAACAATCGCATACACTTGGTGTATCGATTCAATTAGTGAAAGAAAATAATTGAAGATAATGGTCCAAGCCTGCAATGGTGGATGAAGTTCAAAAGTTAACATAAAGATCAAACACACAATTTCACGAGGATAAGTTTATTTTTATAAACAAATATTTACAAATATTTCGGTATCACCTGATATCCTCGTCAGTAGAAACTTATTTGATCGATTTTTTCTTAGAAAGATTGACCTTATTAGAAAAGACTAATATCATACATACTACAGCTTTACATTTTTCAAAATAATGTTATGAAAACATCCATTTAATGAAAACGATCCCGGAGAGATGTTCATGTTTGGGATTTTTTCAATTAATGTAGACTCTACAATTCTACGTTTAATAAAATCATTGGACCTATATACCAGTTTTGCTGATTCCCAATCTACCAAATATGTTAATTACTTTATTATTGAGAGTATATTTTCTCTCAAATTCATATGTCGAAAAAATAATGGTTTGTCGAGAATATTTATATATGGTCGAAATAAGTTATGATATATAATATTTCGCGGTCAAAAAATACGTTTTCTATAAATATTTTGACTTTTTGATCCTTTTTGGCATTTATCCAAACATTTTTTTTAATTTATTACATTTAGATTTTAATGTTTATCAAGGATTAACGAAAACTGATGAACAAATTCAATACAAAAATTAACATTAATATAATATCTTGATAATAAATAATAAATTACATAATTTTTTCTTAGAAATAATTTTTAATGAAAATAAAATTAGAATGAAATTAAAATTTCATAGTCAATTAAAATAATTTGTGGAAATGAAGTACTCAAATGCAATCAGTAGATCACCAAAAATCTACAAAGAAAAATCTGTCCATAAAACGAGTGCGTTCAATTAGTAAGTGAAATGTGGATTTAAAAGAACGTAGAATTAATTTATATGGAACCTCTTATCATTTGCCGCAAGAATTATTTTTAAAATAAAATCTTAAATTTAATTATAGTTTGAGAGTTGAGGTTTTTGGTTTAAAATTAAGTAAAATTCCATCTGATTGTTGTGCGTTTCAAACTAATTTGGTTTAATTTAAGAAATTCTAGAACTTAAATTAAGATTTTGTTTTTGTGTTAAGTATCCAGGACTTGTTAGTAAGATTCACGCTTATAGTTTGTTATTTCTATGATCACAGACAACTTTTAATATACCTTTTCAGAAAATATATTCTTACACTTCAACTCTCAGATGTAACAATATTATGAATAATAATTATAATTTGTAGTTGACCGCGATTTGTATAAACATCTTTGTATTGAACATACAATATACTTGGTTAATAGCGGCTGCTGTTAATTTTTGTCGTCCAATGAGTTTGGACTTTTAATGTTTTTATATTTAATATGTCCATTGATTATATATATTATAACATTTATAAATGTTTACTTACCTAGTACGTAGGTTATAAGCATTTGGCGTAGGACACTTCCGTAGAAGTTTGATTATGTTTATTTTGTCAAACATAAAGTTGTCTGCAGTTAATATCAACTGTATAACTCAAACTGCTTGATATTACATTTTTGTAATTAGTTTTCCTCTAAAGAAAAATGAATATTATTTGAAATATTCATCACAAAATAATTATATAAGCTGTATTGCTATATTGTGAGTCTGAAGATCTCAGATGGTTGAATGTATTAAATGAAATATTGTTTTGATATATCATCGTACATGTTTAGTCTACGGTGCCGTATTTATTAAGGGGCGCCGGGGGAGTATAGATCCGCATGGTTTTGTTTTTCCATGAAAAACTAAGAGGAACATTAAAATTTCATACAACTTGGTTCATTTTACAGTGGGACAGGTGGCGAACAAAAGTAAAAAATAAATTTTGTCACATTTGTATTTATTTTTCAGTTTTATGTATATCACATAGCATACATAAACATATTTGTGTGCCCGGTATGATTCTAATCATTATATATCGATTAAAAACATGTTTGGCAACATGTCCATGTAAAATAAATTGCAGCTACTTTAAGTTTGATTATTTATGGGTTTTTGGCAATTACACGGATAGCAAAAAAAAGCGATTATTGGTGAAACATCAGCATATCTATTACAAATCAATTTTTATTTGACAAGTTAACCAAAGTTGTTAATACCAAAACTGTATGCGATTTTTCTGATTTGGAATGATTAAATAATAATGTGAAAAAAACATTATATAAAAAATGTTTTCCGTTTTTTTTCACTCTATTTTTATTTTTTTGAACGAAGAAATATCCTAGATTAATTAATATAGAACTGTTAGATTTGTCATTTTTGTAGCACTTTTAATTGAATAACTTTTCAACCAGGATAGATAAGCAAAACATGACAAAATTGAAAAATGTTGGTTCATTTTTATCAAAAAAATATTGGTTGTCAGAAATTGAATTTACATTTTTATGTTCAACAAATCTATTCATCTACATAAAAACTTTAATTACGTACCTTTTTTCGACTATATGAAATATTCTTATTTTTTCATAAAATGGCATTGTGGAAAAAAACAACTAAAATACAAAACGACAAAATAAGGTGTAAATGGGGCTGCCAGATTATAGACTTTAAATATTATTCGATTGGTAAAGAATTTTCATAAGTCTATACAAGTGAAACTAAAAAAAAACTTGAAGTAAGTTTATTTATTCAAAATAAAAGTAACCTTACTTTATCTAAGAGATGTATATTATTTAAAACTAGCTAATGTTTGAAGATAAGTTAACTAATCGCTTATATATACAGCTAATGTAGAAGGCTATTTGCTATAACATTAAGTTTATACTTGTGAGTATAATATTTTCTTAATTTCTTTATACAAGAATATTTGTAATATAATAGCTCCCTTATTCGCAACTTACAATTATTCAAATTTTTGTATATAATGTATATTTCATATTTATCAATGTATGTGAACCTTATGAAAAGATACATGATGCTATTGATAAATAAATGATTAATTTAATAAATATGAATTTTTTCAGTAACGTTTTTTCAGTAACTTCTATTTTATAAACAATTTATAATATAATTACAATATATTTCTTTTATTCATTATAGTTATACAATTTTTCAACAATAGTAGTTTGTATGAAAAATTACCTACATAATACCAATGCAATACAAATTAATACATAATACATAATGTTTTTTTTAGAATATTTTAATGAAATAAAGAATTTTATTAATGGTTTTAATTTTGCTTTTTATTTGTTTTATAATAACAATTTTGAACCATTTTTAAAATATAAGTTCGAAATTGTTACCATAACAAATAAGAAGTATTATAAATTTTTTTATAAATGAACCATGCCTTGCAACTCAGTGAGATATTATACAAAAATGTATCTATTACCTTTGTGAGATCCACTCAAAGAATATCTTCCATTAATAAATATATTAATTTGCCATAATTTTTTAACTATAATTGCATTGCTAAGCAAAATATGTTAGACTACAATTTTATCTTAAATATGTTACTTATTAATAGTCATTTGTCTAAAGAGAAATAACAAACCAATATTTAATTTATTTTCAGTTTTAAATGCTAATAGTAGATATAATATTTTTGGAAACAAATTGTTTTTAACACATTTAAAAGTTTAGTTACAATATTTTCTTCTTTCACATTTATAAATATTTTTTTCATTTAAATTTCAATCATTCTTCTTAATTATATATTTTAACAAACAAAATCTCAAAGTTTCACAACCAACATTAAAATTTACATTAATGAACATATTTAATAAATGCATCATGTTGAAGAGTGTTAATGCAGTTCTTCGTATTTCGTATTGCTGTGATAATGCATGTAATTATTTGGTTGATCAATAGATTGAACGATGGTTATGTCCTAAGTTGGTTGATCTACATATTGAACGATGGTTATGCAATAAGTTGGTTGATCAATAGATTGAACAATAGTTATGAAATGAGTTGGTTGATCAATAGATTGAACAATGATTATGCAATGAGTTGGTTGATCAATAGATTGAACAATGGTTATGTAATGAGTTGGTTGTTCAATAGATTGAACAATGGTTATGTAATGAGTTGGTTGATCAATAAATTGAATGATGGTTATGTAATGAGTTGGTTGATCAATAGATTGAACGATTGTTATGTAATAAGTTGGTTGATCAATAGATTGAACAATGGTTATGTAATGAGTTGGTTGATCAATAGATTGAACAATGGTTATGTAATGAGTTGGTTGATCAATAGATTGAATAATGGTTATGTAATGAGTTGGTTGATCAATAGATTGAATGATGGTTATGTAATGAGTTGGTTGATCAATAGATTGAATGATGGTTATGTAATAAGTTGGTTGATCAATAGATTGAACGATGGTTATGTAATAAGTTGGTTGATCAATAGATTGAATAATGGTTATGTAATAAGTTGGTTGATCAATAGATTGAACGATGGTTATGTTGTTAGTTCAACTGGTGACAACACTTAAAAAAACTTTAATGAAAAGTAACTTTTTAAGCACACCTCCAGCTAAGAACTTGAAAGAAAAATTTAACCCAATCTGTCTTTTTTAGTGGTTTGTACTATTCGGTGTTTTTAAAATGTATGCAATTAACTTCAATTAAAATCTACTTTTAATAATTTAATTGTTTACCGAATTATAAACAGTTTTGTTAAACGTAAAACTGTACAGCTATAAAGAATAAATAAAGCTGATGTTAATTCTCTTGAAAAGATAAAAAAATAAAATTCTACAACCAAATCACAACAAACATTTTGAAATTACACATGCCAAATTTCAAACAATGATATCATATTTTCTTGATAAGATAATAAGAAAGACTGCCATGGAAACATATCTTCCATGAAGAACAAAGGAGAAGGTTCTAAGCAGTATAATATAAATGACATTAATATATAAAGCAAAATGCATTTATAAAGAAATGAATAACAGTATTAACTTTTTAACATACAACAACATTACACTGTAGGCTACAACAAATTCTTAAATTAAACCCATTTGTTATTTAATTAATATTTCTCATTATTCAATAATTAATTTAAATATAAAAATATAAAAAAACAATTTTAAATTATTTTAAATAATTAGTAGACTAACTTTTGAACCTTCGGTAGAATGAAGTTTCAGATTGTATGAAAGAAGAAAATAATGCGAGTTAATTAATTTCCAAACAGCTTTATTGGAAGAAAGTTTTATGGTTTTTATATTACGAAACTTCTTCTATTATCAATTGTTACTTTTTCCAGGAAATAAATTAATTGAATTAATTAATATACACTACATTGTTTTCCGTTTTAAATCGGACATTCATTTCCTACATCTTCTTCTTACAGTAGCAAGTTTAATGTTTTGTATTTTCACTGCAACTTATTATTGAGTTTTTTTTTTTTAATTTTATTTTTTGAGCTAATAGCTTTTTAAGTGTTTTATAATTAATTGAGAGGAGTCAGTGGTGAACAGTAATTAATGACTGATACTGTGTGTCAAATCTCGTTCAGCCTGATCACAGTTGATACTAATATTGTTTTTATCTAAATTTCTGCATTACACATTTGTTGGTAATCAACATCAGGATTGTTTTTTCAGATACTTGCTATTGTAATACCGAGTTAACATGTTGGCTGTGCCAATATAATGCATCTTTATTGCCGTTGTTGTTTCAAAACAAAGTTTTAAAAGTTAACAGAATTCGCGAAGCTCCCATATTTTAAAACAACCTTTTCCATTTTCATTTTAAAGGAATGTTTAATAAGAATAAAACGTAAAACGGTTAAATCTAAACAAATTTTGATAAGAAAACTTAGAAGACAAATTCAAGTTTTTTTTAAATAATGTGTGACTTCACAGGAGTCTTTACCCAAAATAAAAAGTTTGTTTCCAACTTTTTATTTGATTTCAAAAGAGTATTAACTTTGAATACAATAAAGAACTATTATACCTCAACAAACTTACTAAAAAAATGCATTACATAATTTATAGTTCTAGTGCAATTGTATCCCTAACAATTGAAAAATATAACGAAGTAATGACGTCACATTTTTCATTTTCTGTATCCAAAAAACAACTTGAAAGTTTTTAAGATAACATTATTGGTTTGCGTTCGCTCGCCAATGATCATCGATGACAAACCATCAATGAGCGCGGTTGATGCTGTGCTAACTGCTGCAATGCTTTGCTAACTGCTGCGTTATCAGCTTCACAATAAAGCCATAATTATTGTTCCTCTTGTCATACAATAAGTAACAAGACACGCCCCTTACTTATCCCTCCCACTGATAGGTTGACCCTCCCACAGGTAAGTAATAGTTAATAGGTATTTATTATGAAAGTTAGTTTGCAAATAAGGTTTAATACAGTTGAATAATTTTTTCTTTATGAGAAAACCGAAAACAATAAGGTATTAAGAACCAAATAAAAATAGCGTGAATTTTGTCTGTATGTAACATAGACTTATAGACTGCGTGTCACCGAGCAAACACGTACCGATTTTCTTGGGTCCCAAATTTATTTCTATATTGCTGGAACGTTTCCCTTCAGCCAATCACCGTGCTTGTTTCAATAAGCCTTGGAAATCAACCAATCACGAGGAAGATCCTCTGAGCATCTTCGTATAATCTTTCCTAATCTATAATACGTCTATGGTGATACCAAATAGATTAATAGTGTATGCTAAGACAGCCACTGGGCTAAAACAGCTTTCCTGAGGTACTCTATATAATGTCAAATGTATTATTTTTCTTCCTGTTAAACATGTGATGACCCAATTTAAGGAGTTTCTTATATGTTTAGGATGTATTTTAACACATTAACCGCCATAACGGTATCTGGCATTGCTTCTCTACGCCAAAAATTACCACCTCGATTATGTACCACCGGTGTATCAGATGGCGATACAAAACAATGTGGCATGTACCACCAGTGTACCATATGGCGGAAACGTCTTAACTTATTTTGATGTACGCTATAAAAAGCGGCGCTTAAGTCTAGTAAACAAGCATGATGATCATTTGTCTATCTGAATGTATTATTATATCTGAATATATCTGAATATATCTGAATATATCTGAATATATCTGAATATATCTGAATATACTTTTGTTAGTAATATTTCATTGTTGTTATGTTTTTTAACTTTCTTATTGAAAACCGAATTATCGATGTTAAACATATTGTGATATAATTGCATTTTCAATTTATTTTAACAGAATTGGAATGTTACAAACATTATTATATTCTGCGTTTAATTTGTTTTATATATAATGATTGTTATGATTGCAGGTTTTAAGACATGTGGTAAAAGTCTGTAGTTGATTTTAATGATTGATTCTATTAAGGTACCAAAGCAACTCTATTAGGATGCCACTGCAACTCTATTAGGATACCAATGCAACTTTTTTAAGATACCAATGCAACTCTTTACAACTGACAATTGCAATTGATTTTATGTTTCAGTGTCTCAGGCGTTCTTAGGCAATCGCCCAAGTAAGGAAGATCAAGATCCAACTTATTTAAATTTCATTGACAGATGGAAGAAAAAAATGAATTGTAAATTTAAGATCTTTTTACACTCTATGTTATTTCAAATCACAAAAAACAATCGATAACTTAATCTTCTTAATGGAAAACCTCAATTACAAACATCTGTGTTTCGCGGTAAAGAATTTTCAATAATAAACAAATAAATAATAATAGAACAAAAGCTGTTTGTATCGGCTTTTAGTAATTAAGTGTATGAAACACATTTATTAAAATAACAAAGAAAACAATACAACAATAACAATGGCAATATTTATTTTATCATTATTTAGATTTGGTCCCAGTGGACCAGGCTATGGGTATACATTCAGCACATTCACCGTCGGGTTGCTTGCCAGCAGCATCTGGTGTTCCCAGACGGTCACCCATCCAAGTACTAACCAGACCCAACGTTGCTTAACTTCGCTGATCATACGGGAAGCGGTGTTTCAACGTGGCCAAGGCCGTTGACATGGTAAAACAAAGGATGACAGTAATTTGTAATAATAATAATGATACTTACAGTTATCTACCAGTGGATCATTGTAAATTTTGAGTAGGTTTCTTTTTAATTTGATGTTTAATTTATTGGTTAATGCAATACCTCAAGTAATACCCCCAAATAATACTCCACGTAATACCCCATGCCCTTAAGTAATACAACTTCTCAAAAATAAATGTACTTTGTTATTACTATTATTATTATTAACAATACTATTGTTATTATTAATATTATTATTATTAACAATACTATTGTTATTATTAATATTATTATTATTAACAATAAAATTGTTATTATCAATACTATTATTATCATTAATAATATTATTGTTATTATTAATATTATTATTATTGACAACAAAATTTGTATTATCAATATTATTATTATCATTAATAATACTATTGTTATTATTATTAGTATTATTGTTCTTTTTTCTTGTTCGTAATTAAGGGAAACTTTGATTTAAAATGTATTATGAAATAAATGATGAAATAATTATTAAAGCGTATACATCAAGTATAAAGAATGTTGAACTTCAATTAAAATTAAAGTATCATGACAAAAACGGAATTAAAAATAATGCCCTCAAAACGGAGTTATTTCCGAGCAGTCTAATAATAAAGTTGGAAGTAACAAACAACAAACAACAACCTAACAATAATGCTAAACATAACAAACAACAAACAACAACCTAACAATAATGCTAAACATAACAAACAACAAACAATAATGCTAAACATAACAAAAAACAAACAACAACCTAACAATAATACTAAACATAACAGACAACAAACAACAGTCTAACAATAATACTAAACATAACAGACAACAAACAACAATCTAACAATAACGCTAGACGTAGCAAACAACAAACAACAACCTAATAATAAAACTAAACATAACAAACAACAACCTAACAATAACGCTAGAAATAACAAACAACAAACAAACAATAGAGCAATTTGTAGCAATACAAAACAATATTTGTCTTCAATAAATACACAAATGGGGCGTGGCCAATAAATAATCAAAACATATGAAGGTTAATTTTAATTTATTCATTTTTTTAATCTGACTGTAAATTTGCATTTTTTATTGGTCATTTAACCATTCACTGACTGATGAATTAAACATAAAAATGTTTTTAATGCTAACGTCAATGTATTTTAGGCTAAATGACAATGTTACAAGTGTAATTATTTATTTTGCCGCACCCTGTCCAATGGAATGTTGACATTCGATTAATATTTTGTAAAATATATTCAATTTGTTTAGGCTGTTTGAATATCATTATTGATTTCATACTTTTTCCCTTTCTATCTTTCACCCATCCTAACTGTACACACATACAAACATACGCACACACACACACACACACACACACACACACACACACACACACACACACACACACACACACACACACACA
>JARUHE010308215.1:0-12264 GCA_031471125.1 Archaeomysis grebnitzkii | reverse complement strand
AGATGATGCTGTACAAGTCGAGTCAATTGAAACACATTAATTAATTTTAACCATTCAAGTCCGTTACATTTTGAATCGTATCCGATTTGTATGTAAAGTCGTATACAATCGTATTGAAATCGTATGTTGTTACATTGAAAATGTGGTTATGGTTAAAATATATTGAAGTCATTCGATAAAATTGATTTTCAATACTACTTTAATTTTATTTAGTCCGAATGGCAAAACCTATTCAGGTGTTAAGGGGTTACTTAATTTTAATAGACTAAGCCTTACAATGTCATTAATTTATTAAAACAATAATTTGGCAATTTATTAATTACAATAATATCGATGATGTTTCCTTTCATACACTGTCATATGGAATCGTATACGAGTTTGATACTATTTAAACCTTTAATACCTCCATGTAATACCTGCTTTTTTCACAAATAAATGTATTTTTATGGGACGCAATCATTTAATTATTAAGTGTTGCTTTAGACCTAAAATATAATCTTTAATGGAAAGGTTGGAATAAAGTAAGATTCAATATAAATGTTTATACCTTTGTATTGCAGCTATAGAGGTAGAGGAAGACAAATGAAAAGAAGAAGAAGAAGAATTAGGAGAAGATAAATAATAACAAAATAAGTAAGAATAAAAGAGAAGAAGAAGAACAGGAAAAAGGAGAAGAAGAAGAATAAGAAGAGTAATGGCCAACAAAGTAAAAAGAAAAGAGAAGTAGAAGAAAAAGAAGAATTAGGAGAATTAGGAGAAGAAGAATTAAGAGAATTAGGAGAAGAAGAATTAGCAGAATTAGGAGAAGAAAAATTATTAGGAGAAGAAGAATTATTAGGAGAAGAAGAATTAAGAGAATTAGGAGAAGAAGAATTAAGAGAATTATGAGAAGAAAAATCAAGATAACAAGAAGAAGAAGAATTAGGAGAAGAAGAAAAAGAAGAAGAATTAGGAGAAGAAGAAGAAGAAGAAGAATAATAACAAAATAAGTAAGAATAAAAGAGAAGAAAAAGAAGAACAGGAAAAATGAGAAGAAGAAGAATAAGAAGAGAAATGGCCAAGAAAGTAAGAAGAAAAGAGAAGAAAAATGAAAATAAGAAGAAGAATAATAAGAAGAGGAGTGACCAATAAAGTAAGAAGAAGAAGAGGAAAAAGGAGAAGACAACAAAGAAGAAATTGTATATTCACACTGCAACGCTGCTTAAAAAATAAAAATTGTTTCACTAATTAAACTTTTGTTTTGTCTATAATAAAATATTTAATTTACTGTACAGTCGGCAAAAAGATAACATGCTCTGTTGTTCCAAAGGATTTTTTTTTCAGTTGCCTCAAAGGAATTTTCAGCTGCTTCAAAGGATTGCTTCAAAGGATTTTCTAAGAACGACAAAGTCGAAGTTACGCCCATGATTACATATTGTGAAAATAAACAAGTTAAAGTTAAGTATGAAGTATAAATTATAAATATAAATACGTTAGAATTATAACATATTTCTTTATATGTTTTTACATTCTATGCTGAAAAATAAAGCCCAACCATTACTTTATGGTAAACAAACCAAAGAAGAGGAGATAGCTGCAATAAAAGAGCTGATATGACAAGAACAAATATGACCACAAAAAAGAACAAAAAACAAAAATAACAAAAAAAAAGAGGTCAAAAACAATAAAATATCCCATAAAATATGAACAAACAAGCAAGTGAATGAAAAAGAATTAAAATGTATTTTTAAATAAATAATTTCCAGAAAGTTGAAGCAAAAGTAATAAAAAGTTTGAAATGTGAAATAAATTAGAACACAACTTTATAGCTGACAAGATTTCTCATATTTTATGTTCCTCGTCACTGGATGTTTGGTTTCTTCCTCAAGTTATTTATTTACGCACGAGCCACATTAATTGAGTTTTAATGTGTGTGCACGCACGTATGTAAGTATACTAGCTGTTACATACACACACGCACATACACACGCATTCACACACACCCACACAAACACACACGCTCACACGTTGCACTTACTAAGGTGTACCTGTGGGACGGAAACACAGTGTTTCGATGTACTGGTAATTGTACCTCAACCGAATACTTCCGCTTTATGTTTATTAAGAACCGATAGTACCATAAGATAGTACAATAAGATAAGCTCAGATAAGATAAGATAGTACATAAGATAGTACATAAGATAAGATAAGATAAGATAAGATAGTACATAAGATAGTACAATAAGATAGGAAAACTAAAATGGAAATACAGTAAGTAAAAAGTTTAGGCCGCTTATATCTTCGAGGTGTTCACTATGGAGTTAACCTCCTCAGTTTTGCCTTTTTTAAATGCTTTAACTCACAAGGGCATTGCTCTCACTACCTTCCAGATATGCCTTAACTCACAAGGGCATTGCTCTCACTACCTTCCAGATATGCCCTGCAACTCCGTTCTGGGCTGATCTCTTCTGTCGTTTCCTTAGTTTTTCTTTTTTGGTTGTTCCTTTAAACAATCTTGCTAGAGTATCATTGGTCAACACGTTCTATTTTTATGACCTTGCGGGCATTAATGTAACGTATTTTTTAAACTGCTGCCCTCACCTGTCCAGGGTTTGCTCTTCAAACCACATGAACAAGGAAGCCTTATCTAACTGTACCATCCCCACCACAAAAAATAGATGATTCAAGTACGCTTTTATAGAGTTCCTTTTGCTTCGGCAGCTGATATTCTAAAGATATATAAAATTTCCTTTACATAAAGGCCCGCATTCACCAGAGAGTGGATTATGAACGTTCTTTGTTCATTATGGTTGCAAAAAGTGACTTACTGTCGAGGGAGAATTGGATATGATATTTACAATGTTTTAACACTTTAACCGTTTCTTGTAACTCCGGTGATTCATAAGTTTAATTAAGTTAGTTATGTTTTTCATTAGACTTATGTATCACCGGTGTTACATGAAACGGTTAAAGTGTTGAAGTAACATGATATACGTAGTTAGTACATACAGTATATAATGTTTATACTACTAACAAATTTATATATTTTAATTTATTATAATGACTAACATCACATTGCTTTTGTTGACGTACTCATGGTATTAATGGAAAATTTGACAAGACATTTATATTTACAAAACAGATAAATAAGAGAAAAAAATATTTTATGTTCCTTTAATTTGTTTATAAATTTAAATTTGTTAGACAAATAAAGTCGTGGCAAGTTCGTTTCTTACTTTGAGCAGTATCTTAAGCCAATTACCTCGCACTGGCTTTCAGCGATTTAATATCAGAGGTCTTGTTGTGCCAGGCCACCCAACAGTTGCAAGGTAACAATCATCTGCTCAAAAACCAAACATAAACGATGCATTTGCACGATTTAGATAAAATTTGGTGGCATTGATATTATTTCCAGTTGATCACAGAATTTTATTGAAAGTAAAGTTCGGCTGAGACCATAAAAACGTTCTTGCTGGTGTGTGCTCTAGATATGTGAATCACTAAGGTTTATTCATTGAATAATGTCTCGCTATGTAAAAGTTGTAATCATTTTATGACTTTGTGGGCATTAATGTGAACGAAATTTTTAAACTGCTGCCCTCAGCCGTCCAGGGTTCGCTCTTCAAACTACATGAACAGTTGGATAAGGCTTCATTGTTCATGTGGTTTGAAGAGCGAGCCCTGGACGGTTAAGGGCAGCAAGTTAAAAAATTCCTTCACATTAATGTCCGCAAAGTCATAAACTAGTGCTCACCAGAGAGTGATTTATCATTTTTGTAATTATTTGTATTATTATATGGTACTAAACTATTTTAATGTATTCTAATATAAATTCTCATCGTCCACTGTATGTCCGCACCATTTAACCTGATTGGTATCTGAAGAGATGGCTTATAAATGTTAATGTCAGGCTGAAAATACACATTCTGCAAATAATTATATAACCAACAAAAGCAACCGTATGACTATAAACATTTGCTGATAATTATGACCCAGTTATTATTAATATACAGTAAAACTCATGAAACGTAGACCGAAATTTTTCCGTCTTAACACCATTACCCTTGTCTTTATGTCACGTTTTTTGTATTCACCATAGAAATAATGTGGACGTTTCAAGATTTCTCTGTTTCATGATTCCACGTTTTAGGTACTTTCTACGTTTTTTGTTCTACGTTTCAAAAGTTTTACTGTAGTGGCCAAATTGTATTTATGGCGCTCACAGGTTTCATCAAAACTTTTTTAACCTAAAAAACAATATTTTTTTAAACTTATTTTCAAACTACCCTTAAAATTTAATATGTTGATTCGTAAACAAGTTTGATATAATTCATTACAACGGTATACGAGTTCAACACATTTAAATACAATTATATAAGAGTTTAACACATTTAAATACAATTATATAAGAGCTTATTATGTTTGCATGCAATTGCAAATGAGTTGAACACATTTAATTACAATTATATAAGAGTTTAACACATTTAAATACAATTATATACGAGTTTAAAACGTTTCAGTACAATTTTATACGAGATTAATAAGTTTCATGCATTTTCATGGAAGTGTAAGACATTTCAATACAATTATATACGAGTTTAAAATACTTCATACGAGTTGTTAATGAGTCGTAGTCTTTATGACTGAATATAAAATCGTTGTATTAAAATGTATGTCCATCCAGATGTATTGGTGCAACCACTCGCTTAATTAAAATTTTCACAAGAGGAGTAAAAATCAACACAAATTGAGCAACTGTGCGGGATAACCAGAAATATTTTTTTCGCTGAAATCATTCCTCAGTTTTCATAACATTTCTGACCGACCTTTTGATGAGTTACACGAATTTTACATTACGTTTCATATTGCTGGGATTTTCTAGTGTATTTCTTACATTAATTTTACGTGTTTGCGATACATTACAAATTTTAAATATTTTTCAGTATAATAAATACTAAATATTTTCAAGTATAATAAATACTAAATATTTTTAATATATTAAATACTAAATTTTTTTGGTATAAAAAATACGAAATGTGTTTGGTATTTAAATATTATTAATCTTTTCAGTATATTAAATACTAAATGTTTATATTACAGAAAATACTAAATATGTGTTGTATATTAATATTATTATTCTTTTCAGTACACTAAAATACTAAATGTTTTCTGGTATAACAAAATACTAAATAGATTTTGTATATTGATATTATTACTCTTTTAAGTATAATAAATACTAAATATTGATATAGCAAAATACTAAATGTATTTGGTATGTTAATATTCTTACAGCTTTTAGTATAATAAAATATTAAACTTTTTAGTATACAATAGAAGATCTCGTATCCAATTTCAATTTATCTGCAATACCACCTATCTGAAATGTCAATTATTTTGAATTCCAATTCTCCAGAAATCCCTTAATAAATGTATTTGTAGTTAAGAAAGTCGCAAATTTTCAAGAGCATTCGATAAATGACATGTAGTGTAAGTATGCCATTACCGGACTAAGACATATACTTTTTAAAAAAATGCATTACAAAATCACGTTATTAAACAATTAAATATGTAATTATATGTAAGCTGTTGGCAACCCTAGCCATTTTGTTAGAGTTGCCAGTTTCAAAACATTACACTTCAACTTAAGAATATTTTCACAACTCAAAAGACTGTCGTTAATATAAGTTAAACCATAAATATGTTTATCTTTCTTCATTAATGTTATTTCTTATTATTTACTAAAATAGCATTACAAAATAAAACTCGAATTTATGTGTTAACATTTGTTACCCTGCCAGCCATCGACAATGCCATTCATCCGCAATGCCAGAGCGGTTCGGATACGAGGTCTTCTACTGTATTAACATAATAATAATAATAATATTTATAATAATAATACAAATATTTATAATAATAATAATTATATTAACATAATAATTATTTTAAGTATAGTAAAATATTACATGTTTTAATAGGATATGGATGGATGAATCATCCGTCGCGCGAGTCGGTTGAAGTCACCATGAGCCTTGATGCTTCATTCAAATTAACATTACATTGATAATTATAAAGCAAAATGATTATGTCCGCGATTTTTAAAACTTAATAATGTATGAATTGATATTTTCTTAAATATGACAGTTTATAATGAAGGTATAAAAAATATAAGTGTTTTTTAAACGGTGGCGGTTTTACCTTGCAGTACATTTTTTTCTTAAAAAATCCCTACATTTTTTCTCAAAAAATCCCTACATTTTTTACAATGATTTGAGTTTTAATGTTCGAATACAAACGTGTAAGTACTATTTATACATATGAAATATACATGTATGTAAGAAATCAATAAAATTCATACCAGTTAAAAAATATTGTTAAGCAAGAAGGTGGTGGCCTGCCCGAGGTGCAGGTTGAAATTACCGCATGTTTTCTTACATTAAAAAACTATTTCGCTAACTTCTAATTGTCATAAAGTATTCATTCTTTCATCGGATGTACAAGACTCTAGAAGTATAAAAATTAAATTAGTTTTTTGTTAAGAATAAAAGTTAATAAGGTAAAATACAAAAACAAAAAAATGCGACGCTTTCACTGTGTTCTACTTTAGATCAAAAACTTGATTTGCATAGTATAAGACAATGGTAAATATTTTTAGTATAATAATAATACTAATAATAATAATATACTTTATTTCATCCATGAGGACATGGTAACATAATAACTGCATTAGCAAAATAAAGTGTAAACTATTTGCATTATATTATTTATATTTGTAAGTGATGTTAATACAGTAAACTCTTGATTGCTTTATCTAACTTTTGTGATGATCTATACGAAACAAGTCAACTGAAATGTGTTCCTAGATGGGAATGTTTATAAGGAGAAATAAAATGGTCTTCGTAAAACCCAGAAAATGTTAGACTAAATAACACAATATGTTTTACATACTGAATTGACTGTCATAATTAATTATATTATATTGTATTATATCAAGTTACCTTATATTATTTTATGTATATTATACTATATTATAAGGAAATTATGTTTGTATTATAATGAAATTATGTTTATATTATATTGTATTATATTATTTTATATTTTATTATATTAAGTTACCTGATATTATGTTATGTTATATTATAGTATATTATAAGGAAATTATGTTTTTATTATATTGTATTATATTATATGGTACTATATTACATTATATTGTATTGTATTATATAACATTATATTGTTTTGTTTTCTATAGAGGAACAATTCTAATTAGTTTAGAATTATTCTTATAATGCTTAAAAACTATTTTTTGTTATTTCATCATTATTATTAATATTATTATTATTGTAAGTAACATTTTCCTAGTCTGTTTAAATATTGCAATCGTAATAAATCCAATAAAAATTTAATTCATTTATGCCCGCGCGAAAGTATGCGTACGCAATAATGGTACATGGATGGACAGTAGCACAAGTGAGGTAACCCACATTCAAATAACATAGTAATTACCTCACTTGTGCTTTTTTAAATTCTTTTTGTATCGTACTTTATTTATTTCCATGCTGATGGTATGTAATGTCAAGAGGTTGCCATACACACATACACACATACACACATACATACATACACACATACAAGAGGTTGCCATACACACAAACACACATACACACATACATACATACACACATACAAGAGGTTGCCATACACACATACACACATACATACATACACACATACAAGAGGTTGCCATACACACATACTCTCACGGTTTTTGGTGCAAATTAATTGACCTAATTGACTGTTTTAGAAAACCTTAATGTAGTTACGTATGGTAATATTTTGATAAGTTATCATTAATATGGTAAACATCATACCATCCCATGCAACCTTTTATACCATAGCATACCATACCATATTATACCATAACATATATCATATATCATATCCTATCATATCCTATCATATCATACCATACCATATTTTATACCATACCATACCATACCATATTTTATATCATACCATATTTTATACCATACCATATTATACCATATTTTATACCATACCATATCATATCATACCATATTTTATACCATATCATATCATACCATATTTTATACCATACCATATCATATCATACCATATTTTATACCATACCACACCATACCATATCATATCATATATCATACCATTCCATATTTTATACCATACCATACCATATTTTATACCATACCATACCATAACATATTTTATACCATACCACACCATACCACACTATACCACACTATACCATACCATATCATATCATACCATTCCATATTTTATACCATACCATACCATATTTTATACCATACCATACCATACCATAACATAACATACCATATCATATTTTATACCATACCATATCATATTTTATACCATACCATACTATATTTTATACAATACCATACCATACCATACCATATTTTATACCATATTTTAAACCATTATTTATACCATTATTTATACCATATTTTATACCATACCATACCATACCATATTTTATACCATACCATACCATATTTTATACCATACCATACCATATTTTATACCATACCATACCATATTTTAGACCATACCATATTTTATACCATATTTTAAACCATTATTTATACCATATTTTATACCATACCATACCATACCATACTTTATACCATACCATACCATATTTTATACCATACCATACCATATTTTATACCATACCATATTTTATACCATATTTTAAACCATTATTTATACCATATTTTATACCATACCATACCATACCATACGATAGTTTTAGTTTTCTAGGGACTAATTAACGCTAAGCAGTACTTGGTATTACACTGGAAAATGAAAGCTGTTTGAAATGAAGTGAAAATGCAATTAAATGAAAAATGTTTTCTAAGAAATTCCAGATTTATTTTAATATTTGAACATTTCGAGTTTTAGGAAGCAGTAAAATTCATGAAATTATTTATTTAGATGCAATAAAAATGAAGTTATTGCTCTCAGTGTTGGTGTTGGTGTTGGTGTTGGTGTTGGTGTTTTCGTTGGTGTTGATGTTGTTGTTGATGTTAATGTTGCTTTTGGTGTTGGTATTGTTGTTGATGTTGATATTGCTTTTGGTGTTGGTGTTGGTGTTGATGTTGATGTTGATGTTGCTCTCGATGTTGGTGTTGTTGTTGTTGTTGTTGATGTTGCTTTTGGTGTTGGTGTTGTTAATGTCGTTGGTGTTGATGTTGATTTGTGTTGTTTTTATTGTTGGTATTGGTGTTGTCGTTGGTGCTGATGTGGATTTTTTTGTTTTTTATTGTTTTTTATTGTTAGTATTGGTGTTGTTGATGTTGATATTGATTGTTTTGATGTTGATTGTTTTGTTGTTATTGTTAGTATTGGTGGTGTTGCTGTTGTTGATGTTATTGTTGGTGTTGTTGATGTTGTTGTTAATGTTGTTGGAGTTATTGTTGTTGGTGTTGTTGTTAATGTTGTTTTTATCGTTGTTGGGGTTGTTGTTGTTGTTAATGGTGTTGGTGTTGCTGGTAATGTTGTTGGAATTTTTGTTATTGTTGTTTTTTTGTTGTTTTTGGTGTTATTAGAGCCATTAAAAATGTTTATAACCTTTTCAATGACCATTCTTTAACACGTGCATTATTATTCCTTAGTTATCGAATCTATATTTTCGTTATTAAAACAGTTAAACATTTCTTATAGATTTCGAATAATACTAAACTGCAAACATACATATAATCATTAAGCTATACTAAGGTTAACCCAGATTTTTAACCTAGAATTACACTCTTGGCTAATCAAAATTTTAAGTTGTCTCTACAGACACAATTAAGGACATTCAAAACCAAATAAATTGATCCAATTTGTATGGACTCGCATATTAAATTTGTATTACAACACGTATTGGTTGTTATTGCTTGGGTGTGTCTCTCCTTTCCTCTCCTTTATCCTACTGTTTAGTTCTTCCTTATTATGATTTATAGTAGTGGATAAGGTGTTAACTTTGCTGGTTTGTGTGTGGGGGGAGGAGGGAGGGATTTAATGGGTCTTAACGGGCAGGGAATTGCTTAAGTTGTTAGTAGAATTAGTATTAGAAGACACTACTACGGCAGCTTGTTAAAATAATGGGTGATCAAACAAGTGTCCGTATTGACCCTCACCTACGTTTCAACAACCATCAGATTTATTGTGAATTGGTATACAAGAGATGTTTGATTATGAATCTTGATAATAATGTTTATCAATTCTGTTTGTTATTCTTCCTCGAACCTCGAGATATGGTACAGTGGTAGCAGACCAATCTGAATTTTTATTGAGCTTCATTTTAGTTTTAAAAAATCGTATTTTGTTTGTTTTTACTTGATCGAACTTTTTTCGTGATACAATTATCTCAAAATTGACTCCCATTTAATACAAAAGACTATATCATGTTCAGTTAGATTTATTTGTCTCATGTTTAGTCTAAGCTCTAACCCTTTTATAATATTTTTTATATATTTTAGGTCTGCATTGATACCAAGTGGTGCCAGTTGCCCCTGTAGTTTGACCTGTCAACGCCTGTAGGGACAAAACAGTGCCGGTTGTAGGGTTATTTGCAATGCAAACATTGTATTGTAGACCTTAGGGTTATAATAATTCAGGCGTTAAAGGGTTAATAATCCCTTGATACCTTAAATCAGGAACATGGTTTTGAATGATTAGTTTTTTGATAAGCACCAAAAAATATTATGATGGCATTGAAAAAAACCCTTATAGTACTGGTAAGCTTCATATTTATTATTTTTGTTTATTATTAATATTGTTTGTTATAATTTGTATGTGTTGTTTATTATTATTATTACTGCTTTTAGTATTATTATTATTGCCCGTTATTATCGGTATCGAATTTAGATATGAATTTAGAAAATAAAATAAAAATTGTTTACAATACTAATGGCAATATGTTTAGTACTTATGACGAAAACTATCCAGGCTTGAGGAAATATATTTAACTGAATTAAATCTACGGATATATAAACGAGTATTTCATTTGTAAGAATTGAGGAAAATTAATTTTATGCCTATTTCAACAGCCGTTTTATAGAACGTAATTCATATTATTTTGTGAATCTTGTATAATAAAATTGGATATTGGTCTTATGAAATTATTTTATTTTATTTTTAGTCGACAGTTATTTATTATAATGGCCTGCTTTATCGACTGAAAAACTAGAATCTCATCTTCAATTAAATTATACAAAATTATAGTTTTTAACTATTTTTTTATTTATAATAAAATAAAAATAAAAATAAATTTTTTTATTGTTTATTTTAAAATAAGAAATATAGCTTTAATTATTTTATTGGTTATTATAAAGTAAACATAAAACAGTTTAAATAAATTTATTGGTTATTTGAAAATATATACAAAAACAGTTCTTAGGGACTTTTTGGGTTGCTATACAACATATAAAAAACAATTTTTAATAATTGATTTGGTTATTGTAAAAAATTAAAACTGAATACATAAATAAGTTAATAATTCTAACCTATTTATAAGAAAACTAGTGCTGAAAAAGTCGTTAAAACTGTATCTAGTATAGATGAAAGTTACTTTACTATAAAATTCCTGTAATGTAAAATAAGAAAACGTAGAAAGTTCCTAAAACGTAGAACCATTAAATGGAGAAATCCTAAGACGTCTACGTAAATAAAGATAACGCGACACAAAGGCAAGGGCAATGGAGTTAATCGTTAAGCTAGAAACAGAGATTCTTTCTATAGCGTATACAACATTTCGGTCTACGTTTCTGGAGTTATACGGTGTTCAAAAACTAAATTTAAATCTGAAAAAATAATTTCATATACTTAAATACTTTGTTATTCTACGCATTAGATCTACATTTGTTTATAATGACTTTTATTTTGTGGCTGGGGAGTATGTTTAATTGTTATTTGAAGTAAAAAACGTGGAAATGCATTAATTATTTTAACAATTGTAAACAATTTTAATTTTTTTGTGTTACAATTCTATTATTGCCAGATATGACTATTAAGTCTACCATTTGACTATTGATATTACTATTATTATTATTATTATTAATAATATTGTTTTATTAATATTATTATTATTATTGTTTTATTAATATTATTATTTTATTAATATTATTATTATCAATATTGTTTTATTGATGGTTTTATTATTATTATTATTATTATTATTATTATTTATTTATTTATTTATTTATTTATTTATTTATTTATTTATTTATTTATTTATTTATT
>JARUHE010308204.1:0-12265 GCA_031471125.1 Archaeomysis grebnitzkii | reverse complement strand
ATATACTGTACATTCGTCTGCCAAAGAGCAGAACAGAAATGAAATGTAAACCAATTACTATAATAAATAAATATAAAAAAAACAGAATTCAAGTAAAATGAATAAACTTTTTTTAGGTAACATTGAAAAGCAAGGACGTAAAAAGTACCCAACAACCATTTATGACCAAACGAAATAAAAGAAAAAAAAACAATAAAAAAAGTTTATTGAGAAAAGAGAGAAAATCCTAATAAATATTGCTTTGTCTGCAACATTCCCCAAGGTTGAAAAGAACTTTATTGCCAAGTATGCAATTGAACCTAACATAATAAACAATAATAAAACTTTTTCTAATTACACTTTTCCTTGTATTGTTTTTATTGAATTATCAATAAATTGAAATATTACAAGTCTGTTGTGATACTTGAATGAAATTCAATGTCACTCACATTCAAGACCGTTTTGTAATTATAGTTCATCTATGGCACTTGAATCATATGACTATTCATTTGTGGTTCTTGTGTTCGATGCTGGGTATCTTGTTTATGATGGTATTTGTTGGCATGCATGGGTACCGTTTGTAATAAATGTTGGTGGCTGATTTCATGATTCTTAAATTTTGGTGTTTATATTTTCACGAATGTATTCAATTCCATTTTAAATGTTTTAATTAGTAATAATACATTCATGAATAACATCCGGCATTTTGTGATTCACTCTTCTCGCATGCATCACTGAAGACACACCTTAAAAAAGAACTTCAATTGAAAATATGAAGTAAAAGTTTATTTGAAAAACAGATCGTACAAAACCATTCATTCCAATTGCAATGGTTAATTGTGATAAAAACGAAAAATATTTGTTAAGATTGTGAAACTCTGAATTCTAAATATCAACCGATTGAAAATTTTGGAAGATCTTGAAAGAAAAACATAATTGTGGCGACTTTTCAATTATTTGTTCCCGTCAACATCCGATGAAAAACGTCTCGACCCAACGATGAAAATATTTCCTATAAGTTTAAATGAGCCAAATGAAAGAAGACATTCTTATGATGTGGAAAAATTGATTTATTTTCAATCTAGATCTTTGTCATTCACTTGATTGGGGTTGATTGCAAACTCACATTAACAAATAAATAAATCTGTATTATTTGCAGAATAATCAAGTATTACATAAATATTTTATTTTGTCTGGTTAAGCGACTGAAGCATTATCATATTGTTGGAAACATTCTGTTTATATTTATTCGAAGATTTCCTCCTTAATTAATACTAAAAATATATCTGTAACTTTCAAAAATTCAAAACCAATATGACCATTCCAAAGTATACTCGAGGAAAAAAATTCCAAAACGTACTCACCAGTAAGTACTTTAAGAAATATATAAGTAAAGTGACAAACTTGAGCAAGCGAACATACAAACAAACCAACAAACAAGTACACAACAAACAAACGAAAAACAAACAGACCAACAAGTGAAAAACAAACAAGCATACAAGTACACAACAACAAACATGCACAAGCCAACACACAAGTAAATTAATTTATTAATGAACCAACAACCAAAACAAAAGAAGAAAATAAAAGAAATTTTGTTAATTCGATGAATGTAACCGAAGAAGAAATGTTCGTTTCACAAAAATGTTCAAATATTCAGTTACAGCTGAACATTTGCGATTTGAAGCTATCGGATTAAAATGAATCTCGTTTGGTTGATCAAATGTTTCTTTTTCATTTGGCTCTAGAGTTCAAAGACTACTCAGTGATAGCAACAAAATAAATACTCAAAAATGGCGGTAAACCACAGAGTTATAAAGTGAAACCAATTACATTTTTTTTCAAACGAATTACTACTCCGATAGTGAGCAAAGATGTTTGTATTGTCATTGATTGTTGAAAGTAGTCTTTGCTATGACATAGATTAAGTTTTTTTATGACATAGATTAAGTTTTTTTATGACATAGATTAAATTTTGACTAATACAAAACGTCGAACGTAAAGCCTCCCAATGCTGCTCTTGGTCAGGAAAAATGTTTTAAAATCACAATTACGGTAGGTTGAAGATATTTAATTTTATTGTATTTCTATAGTTTTTTCAATAGTAGAAATTCGTGTATATATCAGGTATTAATTAATTACCACATCTCTACAATTATTAATTTGTATTAATTGCAAAAAAGCAATATTTTCAAGAACACCCTTGGAAGACGATACAATTATAGGCATATACAGTATAAGATTTAGAATAAACTAAACCAAAGATAGTTAATCAAACGTTTTAGAGTATATTGTAGATTAATATAACGATGAATGTTCGTTCAACCAAACAATAAACAAAAGTACAAACATGCTATAATTAAAATTAAATTAAATGATTGATGTGCCGAGGACTACATTAAATGACCATAGATTATTTAGCAGTTAAGATTTTACTTATCACATATATTTAGATTACTTTTTGAATTAATTATGAAAAATTCTTTTAGGTTTTTGCTTTTGTAATATTGATTAACATCTTCATTGATAATACTGACCCATAAAAAGCTAAAATCACCTAAACTTTCTAGATTTCAATTTATTCTCAAAAATCTAATTTATACATATATAGAAAAAGACAAAATTATAATTTAGAAAATAATTTAAAATTACTTTTCGAGATACTTCAGAATTTTCACATTTAATAATATAAATTTTTTGTAATTTTAGAAAACGAGATCTCATCATGCACAGCAAAAAGTTTTGAAAATAGGTCAGTAAAATATATCATTTGAAATACTAAAAGAAAGTTGAAAATTGATTGACATGAAATTTTACAAACACGTCTGAAAATAAACGATATTTTATAGCATGTGATCGTAATGATTTTTTTGCTATGGAAAACAGAAACTTTTAAATAAATAGAAATCGATATTCGAAATTTCAAGTGGGACCAAATAAAAAATGTTTTCTGAAAATATTAATTAAATGTATTATTATAAAATCTAATAAGATATTTCCATAATAACTTGTTGAAGAATTATTTTCCTGTTTTGTTGTTTTTTTATTGCGTATCTCATCAGAAGAGAACCTAATGACCCAATTCCGATTGGTTATCATTTGCATCCGATACCAAAATGTGTTTCGGGTCACGCCCAATGGATTCCAAGTGATCGCATTTGGTCAAAGGTTCATGTGTTGCTTTAAGCCAAACAAAGAAAAGAGATCCCAAAAAATTGTATTTCTTTCGAGTTCGTTCTTATTTAAATTATCTATGAATAAAAATTATAATAATGCTAATTTCAGTCTTTTGTATTGTGGTCGCAGAGCTATTAAGTCACTCTGCACCACTTCATATAATTTATAAACAATCATGGCTGCTTTATTCTGGCATGTAAACCTAATGGATTTCTCATCTGGTTTGTATCGTTCAACTAGAACTTAAAAATATGTTGTTTTTTTTTAACATTAAATTATGTTCAATATTTTATATCTCAAGTATGTTATAATAATATCTAAGCACAAGATTGTTCAAAGAATAAATTTTGATTAGGATAACAAAACATTTTTTTATATAATTTAAAGTTTACTGTAAAAATAATTAACAAACTCTCAACTGAAAATTAGATTAAAACTGACTCAAAATCTTTTAAAATTATTCTAATAAGTTTGAATTTTTTGGCAAAACCAAAAGTGAACCACCCAACAACACGAAATGAAAGCAAGACAACATTCTTGAGAACATGAACGCATGTCAATGATTAAATTGGGTCTGAACAAGAACTTGGATCAATCTTATTTACGCTGAACGTTCACGAAAAATTCTGAAAAATTTCACTTTCGAAAGAAATTTGAACATTTTAGACGTTTTTTGGAAAGTTTTCTTCAACTTGAGTTTTTTAAATTTGTTCTATTTTGAACCTTAGAGTTTTTCTACAACCATGGTGGTTTAACCACTATAAAATAGCACAATACTACATAATAGAACCACTACAACCACTGATAATACTACCAATAATACAAAATAATACTATTGCAAATGTCAATAATACTACCAATACCATTACTCTACTATCAGAAACTTTCTTATTAAATTAATGTTTGAGACAAAATATTTTATCTCTATATGTTGTATTTACATTATTCGAGCAAGAAAGTTAACAGAGAATATAAGTAAAAAAACTTTTTCATATTTATTATCGCCTATATCATAACAATGTTCACTCGGTTATCTGTATTTTTATTTTCATCAATTTACGATCGATAGTGTTTGTGTTTTTAAAAGTGTATCATAAATATTATTATTATGTTAGCGACACTTTTTATGATGGATATTATACGCGGATATACAAATGCATTGTTTCAATATTTATGGAAAACTTGTCATTCATAATTCAAGTGATGATGTCAAAACCTCATTGTTTTCTACGATACATTTGAATATGCAGATCTATAATCTAAAAATGAATCAGTTTGTTATATAATTAATAAATAATAACGCAAATAATAATAACATAACAAGTAAATTAATAATAGTTATTGTAAAACAAAAATGTATTATAATAATAATAATAATTGTATTTAAACTTGGCTATTATAATAATTATAACAATAATAATTGTAATTAAATTGCGATATTATAAACAAGCATTTAATCAATTTAGGACATCACTAAGAGGCGTAGTACTTTTTAATCTGTATTAAATCATTAAAACAATAAAATTAAAATTAAATTATTCTAAATTGAGAAACTGATCGGCCAAAGAAAAATAATCGCAAGAATAAAAAACAAATGAGCTATATTTTATACAAAAAAACAAATTAGATGAAAATGAAAAGTTTGATGGAAAAGGTAGTATCACAAAGCCCAATAAATTTCGGTGAATTTATTATTAATTACTAAACAATATTTTGTGATTTATTTAAAATGAAAGGAAGATCATTGTTATTCATAGCAAATATATTAAAGACAATATAATGGAAAATTAAATTATGAAAAACACTCCATCGAATATTCATTTCATTCATTTTACATTTTTCAGCCATAAATAAAATTCGAAATTTAAATTATTCATTTGTTGTCAACAAAATATAATTTATTATTCGATCAAATTCTACTTTTATTCGATAAAGAAAATTTACAATGGACTTGCTTGAAAATTTTTCATTCGAATATGAGGCAAACAGTGATCCTAATTTACAAATAAATTATTTTATAGCTGATGTGGACTCTTATTTTTGGGGCTATTGTACAGTTGGAAACGACTCTTGTACTCATGTAAAAGGATTATTTAAAATTTATGCCCGCAAAATTAATATTTGAATTTATTTGAAATGTTTCTTAATAAAGCAATACAGCAATTTTTGTTCATCATTTCAACGTTATCTATTTTTTATAAAAAATATTTTTATGGTCAAATAATTTTTGCTACTTATGATGTAAATGTAAAAATGATGCTGAATATCCACGTAGAACAGGCAACACTGAATAAAACTAGTCACAACAATAACATAAGGTTAGCCGTTATATTGTAATTTTTTGTAACAATTTTACTGAATCAATAAATCAAATTCGACATTATTTGAATTTAGATAAGAATTAGTCAAGTGTTTTCAGTGTATTATGTCTAAATTAGTCAAAATTGAAATCATCAAATTTTTTTGTTGATTCATTTAACTTTCTTGTAATTCAATGAAAATCGTATTACATTGGTACAAGTGTTTTCAATGCACGATGCGGGAAAGAATCCAGAACACGGCTAGTAATGTCCAAATATTTATTGACACTTTAAAAAAAAATAACACTTTCTTAATATAAAAACCCAAATTTGTGGTTTCGGTTAAGCTTGGATGTCGAGCTCAATCATCAAACTTTTATTTGAGACAAACACTAAAAGCATTTTAGGTCACCGGAAGTAATAAAGAATAATTAATAAAGTAATTAAACTCAGAATTAAAATAAAAACATTTCAATTGGATGATGCTCGAACATGCGGGTATACCTAGAGCCAATAATATCATTCAATAACAATGTTGTTCATGATTGTTTCCTTGTCTGGTCTCAATGGGTTAGGGTGTGACTGCGAGGCACATTCACCGCCTAAGTGTTAGCAGCATCCGTTTATACATCCAAGTATTAACCACATCTAACGTGGCTTGACTTTGCTGTCATATTGGTATTTGTGAGCAAGAACTTTATTTCCACAAACAAATAATTTTCTTGCACAAGCATAAGTTTATTTTCAATTTAAGCATCACAATAACAGTGCTTAGAATTTATATTGATTTGTAAATTTTACAAAAAAGTTAGCTACAAAATGAATTAACATCTGCCAGTTATATGATTGGAAATATTTAATCAGTTTAAAATTTTTAAAAAATCATGATTTGATTTTCAATAGATGCAAACAAATACTTTGGTGTAATAAAGTTCATATATCTTCTGATATATTTATTCATACGTAAACGGATTTTGTTTCGCTTACTTTGAAACATTTTTATGGTATTGCGATCAATTTAGATTAGGAGACATACTGTCCTGCAATTACTTTTGTTAATAAACAATGTGAGAAATAACCAACTAACCTGATATGGTATAAGTAATATTGAAATAGAATGTTTACCATAACTTATTAAAAAACAAATAACAAAGAAATATTACGTCAAGACAAAGCTTAGCAATTTTAAAAAACAAAAAAACTATTAGTCGTGAAAATGAATACATTAACCCTCAAATGACAGTAATACTATTCACAAGAATAATAGTGAAGTATTAATCCGTTATTATATTGTTCTCAATAATTATAATTATTATTATTGTTTTGTTGTTTACATGTTGTTAGACATCCTGTGCTGAAACACGTTTCATGTTAGCTGCATAATAACCTCTTGCGACGTCTTCTCTTTCAAATAATAAATCACTTATTGCTTATTTAGACGTGCATAACAATCGTGTCTAGAAATCACAGGTTTAGTTGTAGCAAACTGAAAACAGTGACATTGGTTTTGGTAGGCAATTTTTTTTTCATTTTTTTCTTTTGTCCCAGTGGACCAGGCTATGGGTGCAAGTTCAGCAAGGGTTTTTTCAAACAGCATCTGATGTTCCCAGACGGTCACCCAACCAAGTACTAACCAAACCCAACGTTGCTTAACTTCGCTGATCAGACGGGAAACGGTGTTTCAACGTTGTTTGTCATTCAGCTAAAGAGTTTGTGTAAGACTATAAATATTTAGCTGGGATTTATTTTTTATATAAAATGTTTGAAAACATTTTGTTTTAAATATAAAACAAGTACATTGAAAAACAATTGTAAAACCGATAGGACCAATCATCTTAAATTATATTGTTTTAAATAAATAATAAAATAATGTACATTAGTAAGACAGTCTATTGTCTTTTCTAAAGAACAACTTATAATTATACATAAAAATACAAAGTTATTATTAGGGATTCTTGTTGAAAAATAAATTCAACCTGAATGAAAAACTAAATCAAAATCAGTTATTTTCAAAATATAAATAAAGATACAAAATTTCACAAGAAAATTGTGTGTATTTATCTGCATTCAAAATAAGATACAATCATTCAAAAGAAAAACATTCTTCGCAAAAACGACCTGTGAACGATATAATTAAATTCAGGTTTCAAGAAAAGAAAACGAATTGCAATGAAATTTCAAAGGTGGTAATGCGGGCATAAATACCACGAGTGACATCCACCAAATGATATTCGAAAAACCACCCCACGAGGAGAAAGTTTTTGTAGAGAGTGATCGTGATGGATATTTATTTTCTCGTGCTTTCCCAAACTAATTATTTCTTCATTAGATGAAGTCGTCGAAATTGGTTTTTTATTCCACCAATAAGTCGGAGTGTTGTTATTGGCATCATGTGATCATACGACACGGCTTTCAAAAGAAAGTGTTTGTTCAAAACTTAATTTACTTTTTCATTTCTAATTTAAAAAATAATGGCTTTGGATGTTTTCTTTTTGAAGTTAATTATTCAATCTGCCTATAGAAAATATATTTTTTGAACTATAACATCTATAGCAAAATTTGTATTTGTTATAGAGAAAATGTTAAAAGTTTTGCATTGTTTAATATTTTGTTTGTTCAAAAATTAATTTACTTTTTCATTTTTCATTTTAAAAATAATCACATTTTATGTTTTTTTTTTAAGTTGATTATATATATATATATATAAAATACAACATTATATCTATAACAAAATGTTTATTTTAAATTTTGCTTATACAAATTTAAAACTTATTAGTTTAAATACTGTTACTATTTTTCAGTAAAACAAACAGGTCAATATTAAATAAATGTAAAATAACAGTAAATTAGCATCAAATAAACAATAAAAAAAAACATTTACTATAATGAATTTATTAAACTTGGAAACTGGAATATGATAAACCAAACATCCACAATTTCAACAACCACCTATAACAACTGCTTATAAGACGAGTAGAATAATCGTTCAACGTTCGAGACAAATAAGATGAAAAGCACAGCCCCAGACAGACACGTCTCTAGCAAGCAACAAGCAAAGTGTTTCGGTGAAAGCACACAAGCATCGCAGATTGCTTGCTTGTGCCTGACACACCAATAATTAAGACACAAAACCTGTCCTGACTGACACCGAAAGCAACCAAATCTTCACTCTCATCGATCCTCACTATTCCTGAACCAAACTTCGGTTCTTTTCAGAAAATATTTTCTCAAAATTATATCTTTTAAAAGTTTAATGTTTTCAAATTTATATTTCAACGTTTTAAATATTAAATACAATTATTATCTTATATAAATAAACGTAGATGTTTGTTTATTTAGACAAATTTTACAAAGACATATACCGAAGAAAGACAAATTACTCCTTCTTCCAATCAGGAAAACTTAATATTGTTTCAACATTACACACACAATACTTTGTTTTTGAATGTTATGAAATGATGAAAATAGTAACTGGACCAAGAAAAAAACATGTCTTCGTAGTTTTACATAATAAGTGAAAACAACAGTAATACATTTCATGAAAGAGTGGATACTTTATTGTTGTAAAAAACAAGCGGAATTAATGACTCCATGCTCAACTGTTTTGATAAAAATGTTTCTTTCGTTGGGACTTCAGGAAAACGAAACATTGCTGCAGGAGAACGACAATTCTTAGAGGAAAGAAAATAAAATTTTAAATGAAGATAGAAAAGTTAGTCAATAAAAATTTCAGGTATTTCATGTGGTTACTAATTATTCACAGAAGAAGTAAAGATTGGCCATGCATACCTGTAATACCTTGAAAGAGCAATATATCACATAAAAGCACATGGAAAAAATTGTTTCACGAGATTGTACTAAAATTAAGTTAATTATTTTGTATACATGACAAATGCGATGATGTTGTTCAGTGCTACATCATAATAGGGAAAAAAGACCAAACAAACAGCGATTGAAAGATTATTAGAAAACAAATCTGTCCTTGTATCAGTTACCTTGAGCGGACAAAAACATCATCATTTCGTGGGGTGTAAAATCCTATTTTCCCATCAGAAAAAGGAATTTTTTTTATTCATAAGGTGGGATTAATTTTTATTTGAAATGAGGATAGTTATATATCAGTTAGAGGACATTCTTTATACAGAATTATGAAACAATTTTCATGAAAAGTAGGCATGACAATATTTAGCTAACATAATAGAAAACTTGTATAAAAAGTATGGATTCTCCTTAATTAGGAATAAAAAAATACAGTGTAAGAAATATCCATTATAAAGAATTAGAGGGTAGCATTCACAAAATTTAAAGAAAGCTTTTTCATGAGAATAAAGGACATCTTTTAGAAGATGAGAAGATGAGAAGGTTTGACTAGCTTTCAATAAATGTGAAACTTTTTTAACAAGCTGGAAACATTATTTATGAATAGCAATATAAGACAGCAACTTCAAGTTTTCGTTCAAGTTATAAATGTATTTCATTCTAGGATAAAAACATCTATTAAACAATATACACATTTTTTTTCTCTACATCCCAAGCACTGTTCTCAAATGGTTATCCTATTGTGTGCTATAACACTAATAATTATAATTATTATTATTATTCGGCCTCCACCCCATCTCTAATGCCTCGTTTTAGTATTAACCTACAGTAAAAATGTCGCAATTTCAGAAGAAAATGGTGAAGTTGATTGAATAGTTGAACAAACGAATAAAAAACCACAATTAAATCAGTAACTATAAAAACATACAAGACCTTGTCCAACGTAAGCTATCAGAACAACATTCCATTAAACTTGAATAAGTTGTTTAGTTAATGATATAATCATAGAACAATTACAACCAATAATAACCAATACTAGCCACAGTTACTATAACATTGAATGTTACAACCACTTGACAAAAGCCACTTCAGTTAATTAAACAAATTAAGTTTTATTTATACTCAGCTTCGTGTGTTCGGATAGAGAGGAAACGAACATTTGAACTTCGCTTTATAATTCATAAACAAACTTTTTTATCTCTAAAAAGTAAACAAATATTTTAGGCCTAAAGATATGAATGATAAGCCGCTGATTAATTAATATTTCAGCTGCACAGAAAAATAAAAAAAAAACACATTTTTAGTCAAATCGAGTTGTTAGATATTTAATGAAAATATTTCCCGTTTTTTTCAAACTCCAATAAAAATAAGTTTAATTATGGAAATTATTTCACGGGATCATTAAGAGATGTTTTTTCATTTCATCGCACAAAGTTGGTTGAAGATAGATTGACAAAAGCAGAATCGGTTACTGTCATTTCAGTATCTATAAAAACAATTTACAATTGAACTTTAACCAAACTTTATTAAACATATAAATTTAAAAAATAAAAATAATGTTCGCTGAATACAAAATTATCAAAATAATAAAAGTGTGAATTATATTTAATTTGTAACTTATAAATGTTTAAATATTCAAAAAATATAAAATGAATAAACTCAAAACAAAAAGTTTGTCATAAAATGGTATTCATTTGAGGCGGTTTTATAGTCATTGGTTTTACACCTGTTGAACAAATTATGTAAAACTAGAAAAACATTTTCTTGGAAGGTTGTAAATTTTTTAATGAAGAGCAAATGTTAAAGCTAATATTGTTCATCTTTTTTGGAGATTTTATTTCCTAAAATAAACTTTTATATTACGTATTTAATGATATATATTTAAAACAAAGATTAGTCAACTGATTTATTAAAGATGGATAACTTATTTTTCACTTTTTTTCTTGAACTAAAATATTATTTTGTAGGAAACCAAACAAATTCATCAGAAGGCTCTTCAAACCTAGTTAGTACTTTAGCACTTCTCACCTAATATTAGGTTGGTAAAGATCACAGAAACAAACTCAAAATTCTAGTTTTTATGTATTTTAAGATGAAATATAATTTAATAAATCTAATGAACTATTTATTAAAACATTATCTCACACATGTTTTTATTTACTTCACAAATTTAATGCAACAACTTCGAATAAACAATAAAACACACACGCGATGGTACAAAGTTAATCCAAGAGGTAACAGCCGTACCGTTCAACAGTCAAACGAATACTAACTCAGTTTTCCGAGCGAGACCGAACAAATACAACCACTCACGACTCCATCCGAATACCTGGCCTGGCTTCACCTTTGCCTTACCTGGCTTTCGTTGAGGAGTTACTCATTAGATTCCTTGGGTGTGATAAATACAAGGATGGTACTGCGACTAACCAGAAACGGCGTCAGTCAAAATTAAAAGACATCGCAACTACTCAGAGGCAAATTAGAATTGTTTTAAAAGGATTTTATGAAGAAAAATGAAATACATTTTTAATTGGAAAACAATTAGAAATACATAAATGTTTTTTTCCCATTATAAAATAAATTCTTAGTATAGTAGTTATAAAATTTACAATTTAATATAAACTTTATTTGTTACACCAACGTGAAAGTTTATTTTTTCACTAAAATCTGAATTCATAAAAATTGAATTACTGTATGGTATTATTGACGAAATTGATGAGCCCGTACATATATGTAAACACAAAGCAACATCATAATTTTAATATCATTATTGTAAAACTCTTATCAAAAACAAATATAAATTTTAGCGATAAAATATGTTTTTTCACATTTGCATTTTACGATTACCTGTTAATGGAAAGGGAATGAATTGTAATATTTTCTTATTTCACAGACTTTAACTGAAATGAACATTATTTGTTGATCTTTTAAGCCTTTTCTACATAATACATGTGCTAGAAAGTATATATACTTATATATACACACACACA
>JARUHE010308193.1:0-12265 GCA_031471125.1 Archaeomysis grebnitzkii | reverse complement strand
AAAAATTTTCAACAAAATTTTTTTTTTCATATTTTGTTTTTATTTATGTATCAATGGATTGGAAATGAAGTACACATTATTAGTCTCTAAGGTGAATTTTTGATTAAATGATGTTTTCTAACTTTGTAACCACATTTTTGATTTGACATTTTCGGAGAAATTTTTTTTAAAGTTACTGAATGAATCATAGCGAGACATTGGAACCGTCCGGTTCGTGGATTACTAGTAGTTATTTCCTAACTACATTTGTTTTGCCTTGGGCCCATCTTTGGGTGCATAGTCGTTGGCTATTCCAGATTTAAACTTCTGCCTGTTCCAAAAGTCGGGGAGTTTTAGTGGGTGTAACTCCCACACTGTCTACTAGTTAGTCGTGCTTATTAACTGGCTTGGTGTTCGTCCATTGATTTCCTTCATGGTGTCTGCCTAAAAAATATAATTTTGGTGATTGCTTTTTACATGTATTGTAGATGGGAACACTTTTCTTTACCTGAACACTATCATGTGTTGAAAACATAACTATAATTTCAATCTTCCTTATGTCCAGACATTTGCTTCCTCATATGTTAACTTCTAAGACTTTGTCAATATTCCATGTGCTCGATAATCCATCATGATATTAAGTTTTTTGGTTTGATGTGATATGTTGTGAATAATTTGCTATTATTTTGGAGTGATTATGTTTGTGAGAACCAATAGTTAATACCTATTAGACATATATACCGTATAAGAAATATAGAAATTTATCCATGAATAAACATCCGATCTAAAGTGTATTGTATTTATAAGGTATTAATTCGATCTTCAGTGGAATGATTTTTAATTTTATTCTCTCGAGGCTGAATTGTTCAATTTGCTAATCCCACAAAAGCAACGATTATCGTTGGTGTAGTATGATGAAGTTCTGAGAAAAATAATTTGTATTCTACTTTGAATATTGTATTTCCAATAAAACAATTTAAATTCATGGTGAAAATAAAAAACTCTTGCAAACTACAATTCAAAAAATAATTTAATGTATTATCACATCAATTGTCAAGATCTGTGTTTTTTTTGTTGTTGTGAAGTTAATAAAATGATGTTTCTTACGTAACAAAACCAAACAAATATTAGTGTGTATAAATATAGATCAGATTAAAATTTATTAAATCTTGCCTTACAAGTTTTTTTTATTTATTCGCTTATTGGCAAACTTATTTGTAATCATAGAATAGAGAAGTTCAGTAAGAAGACTAGAATAATTTTTTAAATAAACAAAGATATTTTGTATTAACAATGTTGTTCCTTTAGCTCGACATTTGTGTGGTTTAAATCGAGGTAAGAGTACATTAATTCACATGTGTACGTGCAAAATGATACATTTACGGATAATTTCAACTTGCACAAGCTTTTATACTGTTTCGTGATCATACTCTCGCATGCACATACACACCCCTTTATGCTATTAATTACATACACGTACACACATATTGCATATGTGTGTATATATAAGATTTTGAAAATGTTGCACAAATTATTTTGATTCATGATTTAGTATCAAGAATTTGTTCTTAACTAATACAAACTAAACCCTACCGTTTCTACTGACGAGGGTTACAGGTGATACCGAAATATTTAGAAATATTTGTTTATAAAATTAAACATATCCTCGTGAAATTGTGTGTTTGATTTTAACAAGAAACTAGAAAGTTTTGTCAACAAAACAAACCCTACCGGTTTATAGCGGAGACATTTATAAATCATTGCTCTGAATTCAACAAGGACTTATATAAATGTAGTTATTTTAATAAATAACCAAGTTTTACAGAAAATTTTAATTAAGATAGATCATTCATAATGTATATCTTCATTTCTATTCAATAATTATTGCTGTAAAACTAATAATACAAAAAATGTTTACCCTACTTTGGAAAAAAAAGTTGAAAAACAGCATAAAAACGGAGTTATTTCAATAAATTCAAGTTTTACAGAAAATTTTACTGAAGATAGATCATTCACAATGTATATATCTTTCATTTATGTTCAATAAACATAAAAAAAATGTTTACTCTACTTTTTGAAAAAAAAACCCAAGACCACAAATCCCTAACAACAATCCTAACAACAAAAACAACAATCAAGAGTAACTCATAGAACGGTGTCTTACGTCTCCGCTAAAAACAAGAGAAAATACAACCATCAACCCAACTACTGTGTGGTTGTTTACTTACTCTCGTGTTTTTATAGATGATAAATTATAATCTTTCAAAAATCCTTCTATAGTAACATTCTAAATTCTGTTTTTAGCGGAGACGTAAGGCACCGTTCTATGAGTTGTTCCGGATTGTATTTGTTGTTAGGATTGTTAGATTTGTGGCATTGTGTTTTTTTTTAAAGTAGACGTAGACTACATATTTTTTTATTTTAGAGCACTGATCATTCAACATAAATGAAAGAGATATGCATTAGGTATCATGTATCTTAAATATTATTTCTAAAACTTAAATTTATTGAAATAACTACGTTTTTATGGCATTTCGAAGTTTTCCAAAAGTAGACTAAACATTTTTTTTCATTTTAGAGCAGTGATCATTTAACATGCATAATAATATGCATTATGAATGATATCTCGAATATTTTTTTTTCTGAAAAATGTGTTTTATGATATTTATGAACTTGTGATTTTTGAAAATTAGACTAAACCTTTTTATTTTGTTTTTCCTTTTAAAGTAATGATCATTCAATATAAATGAAAGGTAAATGCATGATAAATCTTGAATAATTTTTGTTTATAAAACATGAATTTATTTAAAGAACTGCGTTCTTATGATTTTTATGATTCTTATGAACTAGTGAATTTTTCAAAAGTAGTCTAAACATTTTTTTATCATTATTTTAGAGCAATGCTTATTACGAATGATATATTTTAATTATTTTTTCTCTAAAAATTGAATTTATTTAAATAACCATCGTTTTTGTCGAGCGTGCGTAGCGAAGCTCTACATAGGCGTAGGAATTCCGATATCGTCCTCGTCGTCGTCGGCGTTAGACAATGACTTGAATGCTTGTATAACATCCATACTATTATTTCTTTTCGTATAGGCTTAGTTATTGGTTTTAATATATTACTAGGTATTTTTACTTGATTTTATCACTTTTTATCTACATTTTTTTTATAAAAATGAATTAAAAAATTTTTTACAACATCTTTTTTTTCAAATTTTGTTTTCATTTATGCATCAATGGATTGTAAATTAAGTACAAATAATCCTTAAGGCGAATGGTATGTTCTCACTTTGTAACACCATTTTTGATTTGACATTTTTAGAGAGGATTTTTTTTAAAGTTACTTAATGAATCGTCGCGAGACATTTGAACTGTCCGGTTCATGGATTACTAGTTATATGGACGGACTTGTTGAATTCAAAGCTATAAACCTGTACCTTAGGGTTTGGTTATGTAATATTTATTTTAGAAGAATGATCATTTAACATAAATGAAAAATATATGCTATATCTTAAATAGTTTTTTTCTGAAACATGAATTTGTTAAAATGACTGAGTTTTATGATTATGAACTTGTGACTTTTCAAAAGTAGTCTAAACATTTGTTTTTCATTTTAGAGCAATGATCATTTAACATAAATGAAATATATATGCTTTAGGAATGATCTATACCTTAAATATTTTCTTTCTAGAGCATGAATTTATTGAAATAGCTACGTTTTTATGGTGTTTGTCGACTTGTATTTTTTTCAAAAGTAGACTAAACATTTGTTTTTTTTTTACTTATTTTAGAGCTATGATCGTTTAACATAAATGAAAGATTTGTTCATTAGGAATAATACAACTTAAATAAAAAAATGTCTAAAACATGAATTTATTGAACTCAGAGCAATGCTTTATAGATATATTTGCTTTAAATAACGTAGGACTTAGTTATGTACGGTTAGAATCGAAGCCCACGAAGAATTATTAGTTATGAAATCGGTCTCTGTCGTATTTTAAATAAAATTCGTCAATATTCAAGCATATGGATATTTACTCTATAAACGTATGATATAACAATCAAATAGATACATCGTTCTTTAAATTACATATTTTTGAATGACTAGTTTCACTTTTTAAAATACTTAATAAAAACGCTTGAATTCCAATCTCTGTAAGATGAACAAATGACAATTCTGTCTAATATTTGCTTAAAATCAAGTTTCAGTTGAACTGCCATCAGTGAAAGTACCAAAATCATCTTCTAGAAAATCAAGAGGTGCTAATAATATTTGTTGGTGTGTGGTAGTCTGGACTGAGAATATAATTGTATGAACTGTATTTTGTAGGTTTTTGATTCACTTTTAAATTTTGGGATGTTTTGGTTACCTTCCCAAGCTCAGAGAAGCAAAGGAACGTTCAATCTAATTATTTGTTGGATAGTTTGTCTTAGGGAACCTCGCGGTTCAACATCACAGACGATCGCATACACACATACAAATGATATAATTGTCCAAGTTAAACTTTTTAACAATATTTTCTGACCAAGAAATGTCGAATGAAAAAAAAGTCAGACATTATATACATATATACATATATATGTATAGATCAGTAGTTGTCATTCCTCCACAAAGAATCCAAGGGTGCCGAGAAACATTAATGTCAGCTAAAAAGCAAGCTTACCGAAGACATTTTTGATTTGCCATAATAGGTGTAGAAAAGTAAATAGTTTTGGTTATTGTTTCAATGGTGTATTGGTGGCACATACCATTGATATACTTCACTGTTTCACAACTATTATTGTTTTTTGTTTTCTCTACTTTGTTTTTCCTGTAGTCATAATAACATAATCTTTTTAACTTACTTTAATACTAAGCTCTTGTGGTCTATCTTAACCTATATTTTTACACTTAGTTTTACATTGTGGATATAATTAGACAATTGTAATTATATATTACGTGTGTTTGATGATGGCAATGCATGACCATGCTTGTGTAACATTAAAGAATTAACGGATTTTTTGTGATTAAAGATTTCAATCCTTTTAAATTCTAAACTTTAAAACGACTAAAAAAGTCATCGAAACAACCATTAGTAACATTAATTAGAAAGCACCCGATTCGGCTGATTCGCATCTTGATTTGTTAAACCTTTTACGCTAGATGCCCTTTTAGACGTAGCTCTCTAAACCTTGAACAAATGTCATTAAATAACATTCATTCTAATTTTGATTTAAAACATCGTTATAAAATAAATGACCATGGTAAACTAAAATATTATTCAATATACATTTTTTTTAGATTATCTTGTGAACATTAATTATTGAAAAAGTTAATACTAATTTAGAATTTTTTTTCTAGCCATACCGATCGGATACAATGTGTTCACCCCGAGCTGCTCAATCCCAAAGTACAGTGTCAACGACCCCACCGTCGCCAACTTCAAAAGTAAAACGCCCATCGAGGTAATATTCATTGTTTTTGTCGAGCGTGCGTAGCGAAGCTCTTCATAACATAGGAATAGATATTAATTCATATGTTAGTTATATACGAACTCCTATAGAACTTTAATTATTATTAAGCTGTGTTTGAAAAATCAACTTCTATAAGTGACCTCTGATTGTTTTTGTTGAGGCAGTGAATGACTTATACTTTGCCGTAAGTTTGTCATTTTTTTGAAATAATAAAAAACAATTATTTTACAGAAGTTTGTTTAAATGAAAATAAAGAACATAACATTCTACACTGGTAACACTGAGGATTTTTTGTGAAATCAATATTTACTTATTAAAACCTAGATTTTATAAGAGTTGAAACTCATAGTTAACCAAGATTTTTATTTAAACGTTTAGAAATTTTTTTATTTAAACCTTTAGAATTTTTTTTATTTGAAAAAATGAAAAAACGGGAGATTCTAAGGTAGAATGCCTGAAGGACTTTTTTCCCAAAAATGTATGAACGCGTCGGATACCGTTGGTATTTTTACTTCGGCGGTAAATTTTCGTTTTTGCACGCCTGCCAATTAGACTTCAAAGTAAAAACAATTTTCATAGTCTTGTACTTGATATCGCTAATTTAATTTCTCTCATCATGTCTGTCTTCCTTTTCTTGTTAATCTTTTCGTGTCCCTCAATCGTTTTCTTGATTCTCCAATATTCGATTCGTGTTAACTAGATAGTCTTCCGACCTTCCGCCCGTGCTATGTGAAGAAATATGCTTAAATATCAAATCAAAAATGGCAAAACAAAACCAATTAAAGCGGAATTTTTTCCTTAGTTCCCATTGTGTTGTTATCGTCTTCACTTAAATAATCACATAACATAATAATAACAATAATAATAATGATGTATTTCTTGTTTTTTAACTTCATTAAGCATAACAAATAATTACAACAACAATAGCGTATTTTTTGTCACTTCATTAAGCATACATAATAATAATAACAAAAACAATGACATTGGTTGTGGTCGACGAGCGCAGTGTACTATGCAGGCTGCTTAGTCAGTTAACAAGCGCAGTGCGCTACGCAACATGCGAAACCAGCGTAGTCTGCGACGCAGGCTGTGTAGCACACTGCGCTCGTCGACCACAACCAATGTATTTATTAATTTCATTAGTAATGCAAGTAATAATGGTAGCGTTCGAAAGGCTTTTCTCCCTGCATAATTCTGCAGAATTACCCCAGCAGAAATTACCACCAAACATTATTTGATTGCCTTTGTAACTTAACATAGTTCATTTCTGTATCTTATTTAAAAAAATAATTAAACATTTATCTTACTGCTACCTACATTTTAACGAAGTTTTCAATTTTGGAGTTTAGGGGGTTTGAACAATGAAAACAAATGGTTTTGGCGGTAGTTTCTGGTGTGGTAATTCTGCAAGGAAAAATCCTATCGAACGCTACCATTATGCATACTTTTTCCAATTTTGGAATGTAAGCTGGTGTTTACATTGTTTTAAAAATGTTTTTGAACCTTCTTTAAAATTCAGATTAATTATATTTATATTATTAAATAAGTACATTTGAAATATATTTGATTAACTATGCTATTCGTTCCAAGGTAACATGTGTTCCTGAAACCCAGCTATCCTATACGATAGATCGATACCTGTATATAGACACCGATCAAATTGATTGGCATTTATATGAAGACGTGAAATGTTATTATCAAGGCGTAATAAGGGCTCCTCACATGAATCTTTCGTACGAGAAGGAAACGAAGAACCCGAGTGTGTGAGTAAATAAATTACATTTGTTCATTTTAATACTTTCAAACCTAATGCATTCACAATAAACACAGCTCTTGTTGGAAATTATGTTACCAAACATAAAAATGTTTTCTAAAGAATTTTCTTCGAGACAAACATATTTTGATTGTCACAAATCATGAATCGCCGCTTATCAGGTATAATAATAACAAATATAAAAAAGTTTGGACTACTGATTAATGGAAGTGTTCGACAGGTTAGAAATGTTTTCAACATTTTCATCTTTAATTAATTGTGGCTGTATGTCTAAAATACTTTGGAGTTAAATAAATTAAACTATGAATCACTTAAGTGAAATTAGTGAAGTGTAAATTGGTAGTTTGATAAAATGTAAATTGAAAAACGTGGATGGTTCCTTTTCGATTGTTGTGCTTCTATAGGATATCTTCTTGCACTGCCGGGTAATGAAAAGCTCGACTCGGGAGCTGTTCTCGTCGCCGATTTTCTTCACCACGAGCATGGAGGTGAGGAGGCTTTATTATTTATCATTTGTTAGTCTTATAACATTGGCTAAACTACGATAATGTTAGTATTTAAAATAATTCTGATTATTTTGGCATATTATTGTACCTGTTAAAAGACTGAATAAAAAGGGTTTTCTATCATTCATTTTTTTTAAATTAACACTAACGAGATTGACCTCGTCAAAGTGTTAATTTCCAATATAATAAAATGTGTTTTGTTCAGGTAGCTTACGCTAATTCACATAACACTAATAATATTAAATATTGAAGGTGTATCTGAACCATCAATTTTTATGGCTTTTGAGGGCCAGGTTATTCATTTGAATATGTTTGTATGCATTAAAATTATGTTAGAAATGTATTTTCAGACTTCAAACTCCTGTCCAGATCAAAGATTTGGAAAAAAAGACTTTGATAACGGACGAAGGAATTCTTTTGTATTGCATTGATGAGCAAACTGATCCATTGGAGATGACGTTTGAAGTCTTGAAGAAAAAAGTCTTCTATAAAAATGTTCATTATTTCATCCAATTGGAAAATGTGAAAAAGAAGAAAGAAAAATTCCAGGTATTACTTTAAATTTATACGTTCTATTCTATTATGTTTTGCATATTATTATTGGGTATTACATATTATATTTATTATGTATTAAAATTATTATGTATTGAATATTGTTTTTTATGTATTACATATTTCAATTATGTATTGCTTAGTATTATTGTTTTTATGCATTACATATTTTAATTGTGTATTGCATATTATTATTATTATGTATTACATATTGTTATATTGATACATTATTATTATTTATAAGATATTATAAATTATTATTTCTTATTAAATATTATGTGATATATTATTATTTATGATATAGTACACATTTTTATTATTTATCCCAGGTTATACATGATTATTATTTTATTATATATTATTATATGTAATATATTATTTTTATGTATTATACATTATTTATATATGTTATTATATATTATATAGTAGGTCTTTCTTTTTATTATATTATACATATTATAATAAATAATTCATTATTATTATATGTTATTATCATACTATATTTAATATATAATTATTATTATTCTCACTTTCTATTTATGTTATTGGTGTTTAATGTAAGAGGATTATTTATCGATAATGATGCATGTGTTTAATATTTATTGTCTGTTTGTTTGTATTTAAAAAAAATGTTGCTCATATATGTATGTATTCTAGTTTATATTATAGTATGCATAAATCTTGAAACTTGAACCAAACGTTGCCATACCATTGATGTCTCAATGCATCAAAAAAATGTTCTTATTTTTTTATATTCTTCGAATGAGTTTTTAAAAATATATTTTAACGTGGATGTGCTTGTTTTACATCATTGTAGAAATGCTAATTTGTTCGCTTCATTATCATTAGTGTATAGCTGTTGTAAATAGTCTTATTGTAATTGTTGTTACCTTTGAAAAATTACATAGAAAAAAACTACAAAATATTGTTCCATTTAAAATGAAAATTAATATTTTACATGTCCAATATTTATATTCAAAGTTCCGATATTTCATATCTAAAACAACTTTTATAAAGCTAAAATTCATGAAATTTTGCGAAGTAATCTCTGAAAGAGTAATATAATTCAGTTTTCAAAGCACACACAGCTGTTACTTCCAATGCTTACCTTTGCATCATTCCATTAACTTTAGTTTATATATATATATATTTAAAAATACGATTGCAAGTTTAGATTTAATAAGGTTTTTTGTTTTTTTATATGCTTCATTATTTCACTTTCAATCTTTAGATTTTATTGTTTTTGTGATTATTTAAACAACCAATGAATAATTTTGATGTTTTAAAGGAAAGAGATGAACCTTCAAGAAGTGAATTTTTGAACGCCCTAATAGTTATCAATGATGGCGTTTCGAGGCTTAACATGAATCGACACATGCCAAGGACAATGTCGTATTTGAAAAACCATCTGGATGCCATTGATTTGCTGGGATACAACAAAATAGGACTGAACTCCTTTCCAAACGTGGCCGCTATTTTAAGTGGGTTGTCATATGAAGAACTCAAGTACGAAACCAACTGCCCTGATAATAAAACTAAAACTGTTGAGCATTGTCCGTTGATTTGGAGAAATTTTTCAGAAAACGGATATGCTACTTTATTTGCTGAAGATATGCTGGAATATGGCACGTATGTTTACAGTGAGAGATGGGGATTTGTGAACCAACCAACTGACTATTATATCCATCCTTACTATCGGCTTTCCGAGGAACTTTTAAAACATAAAGCAACTTACTCGGAGTATAATTCAATGTGCCAAGGAGGCAAACCATCAATAGATATTCTTTACGATTATGTATTACAAGCAGCAAAATCTATGAATAGTATTGCAACACCGTTGTTTGGGATCATACACAGCTCCTGCCTTACACATGATCTTGTGGAGCTCGCGAGTGCAAGCGATGGCAGGTCCTTGGAATTGCTAAAAGAGATGAAGTATTCAAACGTACTTAATAACACTGTATTGTTTTTCATGGCTGATCATGGAATGAGGTTTGGAGCTATTAGGAAGACCCATATTGGGTACTTAGAAGACCGTTCTCCTTACGTTTTTGCAATATTTCCGCCTTGGTTTAAAGAAAAGTACCCAAATGTATGGGCAAACTTGAATACAAATGAAAACAGATTAACTTGCAACTATGATCTACACCATACATTGATTGACATAATGAACAGAGATTATGAATCTGCAAATCATTCTGTTGACGGTAAGCCAGGACAAAAGGGACAAAGTCTATTCAAGGAAGTTCCTACTTCAAGAACATGTAAAGATGCTAAAATTCCAGAAACTTATTGTCTCTGTCAAAATAGCGTCAGTGTACCTGTTAACTCTGAAAAAGTTAGACTCCCTTCTCAAGCTATAGTTGATCTTGTGAACAAGAAACTTAAGAGCTATAAAGAGTGTGTTCAACTAACTTTACATAAGGTAAGATTTGTGCATCAGTTTTATTTCCTATTCTAAATGTCTTGAAGTTTATTTCTATTCTTAAATTTTTTGAAGTTTTAGTAATAATGTTCAAGTTTTTATATGTTTCCAGCGATCTTGAAGCAATACAACAAAACTGTTTTAATGACTAATTACGCTGACAAATAGGAGGGGAATGAACTTAATATTTATTAAAGTATAAACCAATGAAAAATGACTATGTTCACCATATAGACTGTTTCTTATACTGTATATTCATTTATTGATCACCCATTGATGAACTGCTGCGAGAAGAAAATATTTTCTATACATTAGATTAGATTAATAAGATATATCGAAGAAATTTAATTTAATATTTGTCCGTTTTTTGAATTAGTTTCGCAATTAAAACAATTTGCATAGTTGAATGGTCTTGACATATTGTATGTATAGAGTAGCTAAATTATACTTGGGCATTATTTTTTTTATTATTTTATCATGAAAGTATTAAAAAAGAATGCTGTTAATATGCCAAGTCCTATGCCATATACAGTGGTTCAATAAACCAACTCATTTTGAATGTTTTTTTTACATATTGTAGATAATAATTTGTTTAATATTCAATATTTAAATTTTAGATAAATTCCGTTCGGCTGATAAAACCTAAGAATCCAAAACCAAAAGGAAAAGCTTATGAGGTAGACATGAATAAGAAATACTTCATTGTATTGGAAACCACTCCAGGTTAGTATAAACTATTAATGACAACCTTGTCCAATGCAATAAACATTGCTTTAGCATTAACTTTAAGATATTTTGTTCCTTATAAAAATAATTAGTGAGATGAAATGTTTAATGATGATGACCAAAAACGTAGCTAAGTTGGAAGACGAAGCCCTGTTCTGTCGGGTTAGCACTTTGATGAGTCATCGACTTGAATACAAGATGTGTTGATATTTAGGCGGTGAATGTGCGTTGCACCTATAACTTAACGAAGTGTGGTCAAGCAAAACATTAAAAGATGATAATTTTAATATTTATTAATACAAAATACATTGAAAAGTTCACAATACTTCGTGTTAAGACAAAACATTAAACGTGCCCCATTATTAATAGTTTTCATTTTTTGTAAGAGGATTAAAAAACTAAAATTATAAATACAATTTTTCACATAATTTCTTGAATACCAAAATCGCGAAATATCTGCTTCTACGTATAGAGCCTATGATGGCCGTGTCACGCCATTTACCAATGATAGTGAAGTGCGAAGAACCAACAGTCGATAAACTTATATTTGAGCGTTCTCCAGTCAGCACCATGAAAGAAGCCAAACGATCATTCACCAATCATGGTAAAGTGTTAGGAATGAACTCTGTTCTTTAATATGACGTCACAAATTAGCTTAATTGATTTTTTCATAAACAAATGAAACTAAATGAAAAAAATGAAACAGCTGAATCTCAATACTCGCAACCCAATATGGGGTGAAAATTCAGTTTAGCGACCACTTTTATTTTGAAATTTACTTTATAAATTACTTTATAAATAGTTTTAAATTGAAATATGAGGTGAATTTAGCATTACCGTGACCAC
>JARUHE010308182.1:0-12269 GCA_031471125.1 Archaeomysis grebnitzkii | reverse complement strand
AGACAACTAAGAGGATTGAATCTTCCTATGCCATTTAACCCTATAAACTTTCATTTTACATGCTCTTTTGTTTTTTTTTTAATATTTTATTCATTTTAACAGGACTTTTAACAGGAAGTGTCGTATAAGTGAAATGGCTAAACTTTACTTTAGATCCCCTAATCAGATTTAGCGACTTTTACAAGAAAGTACTATCAATTTAGGGAGGTTTTTAGTTGTTCAATGTTAACCTTTATTTGTGATTTAGGTTAGGTTAGGTTATCAGGTAAGGTAAAGTACTATTTCACAAAATAAGTGATATATTAACTTTTCTCATGTTCAGTACTTTTAGTACTTTTTTATAGGGATCTCATGTAAAATTTTGCCAAATATTGTAACAGATATGTGGTCGAGCTAAAAAAAGACCTAAAAATATGAACAGCACGTCGATGAAGAAAGAAAATATTGTTCCATTCTATTACTTCTTATGTGACTACTTTAATTATTATTTTTTAAACTCAGTGAATTACACATTCGTTCTTACAAAATGTAAATATTTTTAACTTAAAAGTTATGAAAGATTGTTCATGTGTGAGGAAAATAAAATTTTATACTAATTACGGATAATTTTAGCTAATTTGCGTGTGAAAGGTCTTTTTGCAGTTTTAAATTTTTACCTGGCCACAAGTTTGAAATGTCTTTTAAAAATTTTCTGTCGTACATTTATTTTCTGGATTAATTGTACTGAGATTACATAAAAATGATTGCACTTTGCAAATATTTTAAATGAAATCACTCAACAGATTATGATGTTAATGATAATTTAATTGTATTGCCGATTCATGGCGCCATTTTTGTCCAAACGTGGGACGAAACCATTTGAAGTGTTGATTTGTTCGAGCTTGGATGTGAAATCTGTGAATAAAAATGTAGAAATGGGCAATGTGCCAAATAACTTGAAATAAGATCAACAAATTCAAAAACTCACTGAATTCAATTTTTCAAAATATAATGCTAAAGAACTCATTTTTGTGAAAAAATATATATAAGGTAGTTTTTTTTTCTTCAATTGAGTATACATACTTACTTAAAATAGCATTTCATGAAAATGTACTGTCTAATAAATGTATTAAACAATTGATAACATATTGAGGAGTTATTTAACATTAAATAATTAAAATTATTTCATTCACCTGCTATGCTAAGGGACTCAACTTATTAAATTTTCTTGGGACTCTCTGAATTCAAGAAAATTCATTTGGCACACTGGCTATGGGTTATGCTTAAGGCTTTAAATGATATTTGTTCGACATGAAATAACAAAAGTGCCAATTGATGAATTATATTAGTGTCTTGTGATTAATGATAGGTGTTTAATTAGATTAAAATATTTTAAAATATGTGATATTAGTATTGTTAGGCTAGCACCTGCAGTTCGCTTTTACAGTTATTATCGATATTTATTATTAAAATTGTTTGTTCTTTATTCTTATCATTATTTGTTATTGCTATTGAAATATTGATAGTTAGTTTTTATTTATTTTTATTTGTGTTATTATTGTTATTTATTTTATTGTTTTTATTTATTTTATTTGTTAGTTCTTTTTTATTGTTAATGTTATTATTATTTCATAAGTGTACTTACTTTCGGTCAAAGTTTACAAAAACCGGCATTTTTACATAAAAATTTATTTTCAAAACTACTTGAAAAATAGTTGCAAATTAGTGAAATATGAGTTGAACATGATCATCCTTGACAAAAATTATCAAAACAAAACAATACAAAAGTAATTATAACATGTAATTGAAGCTTATCACTAAAGTTTCAATTGATGTTCACAATTAACAAGTGTGCTGGTTTTAATTGGTGTTGGTTCTAATAGGTGTTTTTGGCCACTGAAAACCATTTGAGGAGCAAAGTCATATTAGGTTTTGTTTGGTAGGTCACAATAATGCTAAACTTTCCTTAAATACTGCAGTTTTCGTACAGCATACAACTTGACATGCCGGTCTTTGTAAAATTTTGCCTTATTTTCCTGGCAACTTTACTGAATACATAAAATTTATTCAGCCATATTGCCACATAAGGTTCTGATTATGCGCCACAGGAGTCCATGACTCCATGGCCAAAACTAAAGCAACAGCCTGTCTAAATTTAAGGATCACCAAAAACCTAACATCCTCAGCTTCACGACAACTACCCTTTTTTAATTTTTTTTTTACAACATTGGTGCATTAAAACACTCTTATTTACTTTAATAATTTTTACAATTTTTTCCGGGAGATTTTTTATAGGTCCTCTTATTTATATATTTACACTCTGCACATATGAGAAGATTGGGTTAAGTAAGGTTAGGTGAGGTTTTGTAGTTTATCTAGAACTTTCATAAGGAAGTTCATTGGTTTAATACACCATTGGACAAATTTTTACTTTAGATCCTTAAAAAAGTACTGAACATGGAAAACATTAATATTTCGCTTATTTTGTGAAAAAGTATCCTTACCTTACCTGCCATAAGCTAACCTAACCTAACATAAATCACAAATAAATATTGGTAAAGGTACGGGAGATTCCAAAATTTCCTACACAAATAAAATGATCACCAAATTGTTTGTTTTTAATCCTTGACAAAAAATGTTAAATAAACTTAGTGTGGAAATTTATGGTTTGCCTAGAAAATTGAAAAAACGAAACCATTATTTTACGCCATTACTATTGCACTAGTATTATGATTTGATATTAGACTATGTTAGACTTATATCTTTCGAGTTATTATAGTTATGTTTAAATATTTTAACCCTTTGACTGTCCCAATGTATAGATGCACAAATAGTGTAATTATAGTATAAATCACACGCTTTAATAAGGAAAAGCCTTAGATTCCACACGTCAACCAAAAGCTATGGCCTTACATAATACTGGTAATGTGCATCACATATGATGCACAAGCGTATGAGGTTGACAACCTGTGCATCAAATATGATGCACAGGACAGGCAAAGGGTTAAAATATGCAATATTGTGTCAAAGCTTCATTATTGCATAATAATTTAATACATAGGGCATCATTTTTTTAGGCATACCCTTGCAATCCGTTTTATTAGTGCACCTAGCAAAAACCTGGGAACTAATATACAAACAATGAAAATTTTATTGTAAAATGTATATGCTAATTAGTGTACGACTGTTTTTTTTTAAATTACTCGCATAATTATTAAAAATATTGGTTATTAAACATTTACTTAGTGAATGATTTTGTTTATGTGTTCTCTGCAATTAGCAGAACTAAAACCAGCTGCTCCAAGATGTTTTGTTTAAAGTAGCTAATCCTGTAAATTAATTTTCTATGCTGGTGGTCCATGAGTGGTAAAAAATTAAATTTCCATTTTTGACCGGTTTGATCAATTGTTTTCAAGATTTATTGCAGAAAATGCCACTTTGTGCTAATTTTTGGGTTAAAGAGTACAAAAAAATTTGCAAGGACAAGAAACCTGTTTTTGGCACCATGGTCCATGGTAATATCCATTTTGTACGAGGTGGTTCACACAGAAAACACTGTTAAAAACGTCTGCTTTAATTGACTAATGCCCAACAGAAATTAAAATTATTTTTCTTATTTTTTTATTTCAAATATCACATTTGAAATAAAACACTCTGTACATCATGTACAACAAACTTTGTTGTCACTAAAGTGTTGAGTTTTATAATTGTTTAACTAGAGATTAAACTTGCCAGATTAACTCAAATTTTAGTTTTTCAAATATTAAAATCAAGTAAAATGTTTTTTTGAGCTGCTAACCTTTATTCGTAAGACATTGAACTCATAAATAATGACTATTCATATTTTTTAGGTCGTACAGTAACAATTTCTGGTAAAATCTTGTTCAAACAAAAATCAAGAGATACTTTGAAACTCCCATCCATCAGATTGAACATTAAAGATTTTAACCTAGTTTAACTAGTTATGCCTAAGCCGCCATGCGGCTTAAATGTCGACCGCTTATTTATTTTCATCATATATAGTACAATTGTAAAAAATTTTATAATAAAAACAATAACAAAAAAAATTGATTTTATTAAATTCTATTACATTGTATTTATACATGCATATTTATTGTTAAATTCAGAAAATTTGAAGCAAAAATATAAAGAAAATAAAAACTTTAATCTTTTGTTGAATGTGAAATATTTTACCAGTTATTTTTCCTCATTTTTAACTTAAATAACAATTCAACAGAAATTATCTAAAAAGAATTCTATTGCATTATATTGGAAACATATTGATTGTTCAGTTCTGAAAATTTGATGCCAAAATATTGAAAAACAAACAAGTTATTAAGAAAATAAAAACAAAGGAAAAATACCATCTATGTCTCAACTTAATTTCACGCGCTCGACAATAATAAATGAACGAGCAAACATTTAACCCTATTTTAAAAATTTAGTAACATACATTACTTCAAAAATAACTATATAAATATTGAATCTAATTTAATAATAAACAAGTACGAGGAAATTTGTAAACGAATTAAGGCTGTGACCGAGTAAAAATTATGAAAACAATAACATTATATATTTATATATATGTATACAAAATTTTAAAAAACAATTTTTTTATTTTTCTAACGTGTGCCTAACCGAGATTTGAAAACTTATTATTTCAATAACTATTCATTTAACAAAAAAAAATTATTCTGGACAATATTCTTCAGAGTTATACATAAAGCCATTCCTGTTCAATAAAAAAATCTGTAAAACAAAAATTAAAAAAAAATATTTTTTTCATAATTCTACTAGGGTAGCTAACCAAGATTTAAAAACCTATTATTTCAATAAATATTCATTTTACAAAAAAACTCATTCTGGACAATATTTTTCAGAATTATATATAAAGCCAATCCTGTTAAATAAAAAACATTTAAAACAAAAATTATATTTTTTTCATAATTCTACCAAGTTGTGGGGCTAATCAAAATTTAAAAATCTATTATTTCAATAAATATTAATTTTACAAAACAAATTATTCTGGACAATATTGTTCTGAATTATATATAAAACCATTCCTGTTAAATAAAAACATATGTAAAACAAAAATTAAAAAAAAAATATTTTAGGAAAAAATTTATCAAGTGTTGAAAAAATCCACAACTGCCGCCCCATTAATCAACAGTTGTGTATAGTAATTCAGTAACATACATTACTTAAAAAAATAGTATAAATATTTAACCAAAACAATTATGATTTTAATTTTTAAATCAAATATAGCTCAATAGATTCACAATTGGAAAATGAAACAGGCAAAAATAATTAAATTTTATAAATATAAAATAACAACCTGTTAATATTAATAATACTCATAAATAAAACAAAAGATAAAATATTCATCCACCACCTCAATGTGTTGATATAGAAAAATAAAATAAATTTTAACAATAAATGAAACATAAATTAAAATTCAAATAAAAAAATTAAAATTTTTGAAAGATTTTCATACCACTTTGTATAAAAGGAATGTTTTGAAAGTATTGCAAGTTGAATTGACAATATTGAAAATATATCTTTCACTTGAATTCATTTATAAACTATACCCATGTTATGATCATTTGTTGACATTTCATTTTGTATATTTTGTCTAATTAACTATTTCTTCAGATTATTTGCATTAATTCCACTCAACACAGCCAAAGCCTAAATAGACATAATAAAGAAATGACTGGAGACAAGCTCTGCTTTTTTTCAAGTATTTAATTCTACTCAAGAAAGCCAAGACAGACATCATACATCATGACCAAAGATGGACTCCATTTCTTAACAACACTTTTTTGGGGAAATTACTACAACTCAACAAAGATCAACATCAGGACAATGCTTCTCAGCAACACTATAGAAAATAGTATTAACCTAATTTTGATTATCTATTATAAATACAAAGAATGTTATGTTATGTTTATGATTTTATTTAATAAATGGTAATAAAGGGCAGAAGTACTACTAATCTGATAATTTGGGCTATTTTGAACAGCTTTTTGTCATTTAAAAAAACATTTCACATTAACTCTCTACCATCTGAATAATGTTTTCATATTACCATGTTTTAACTATAATTTGAATTAGTTGTTTTGTTCCCCATGAGTGACATACGGCAGTAGAGTTAATTTTTGTCCCCCGTGAGTTAAATTCTATGTTGAACAAATAATTGATTATTCATAGAAGTGGATTACTTTTATCTTTATTCAAGACAACAAATTCAATGCCCAAAATTTTGGAATCAAAGATATCCAATTAACCCTTTTTCTAATTTAAACAAAAATTATTTTGGCAATTCTTCAACTTACAATTACAAAAGTGAATTAAATATAAATATCACAAAATATAGCTATAGAAACATAAGAAAACACTAACACAATATAATATGTAGATATAGTATGCATTATAAACTATCTGGTGGAAAAAGACACCTTCTGAATGAACTTTATGATGTGTAGTTATGCTTTCGAACTAGTTTATCCAAAAAAACAATGTTTTTCTTACCCAAATCACACATTCAGAGTTATTAAATAGTTCTGAATAAAAACAAACATAGTTTTGTTGAATAAATAATTGATTGATTTGTAATGTGAAACCACCCAACACAAATGTGTAAAAGTTATCAAATAAATGAATTTGATTACATTAATCAACCATTTAATATGCTGTCGTGTTCATGGCCGTGAACTTGATTCATGTGTTCAGCAAACTTCTGAGCACAATCTGATGCAAAATCTCGCTTGCACGACTCTGTATGAGCAAACTTGTACAATACGAGGAAGATGAGACAGTGAAGCATTCCAGTGTAAATGAAGGTGATGGTTCTTGCAGTTTTATTACTGAGGAAAAATTTTCCTATCGACAAAGTGATCTTTTCAAACGGACCGAGAGCCGCATATTTCCTTGATCTTTCTTTTCGAGAAAAAGACGAGAAAGGATCAAGAGATTCTTCATATTGGTTCACATAACGTGTCTCTGCTCCAGAGCTTTCAGTTTTGCTGCAGCCTTCGTAGGACTGCAAAAACCGGATCTTTTCGTAAAGCTTCAAATTATCCGCACGGAGATTGTCGAGTTCATTCTGCAAAAGAACAACTTGCTGCCCCTTTACAGTAAGCTCGGCTTCGAGTTCCTCATTCCTTAGCCTAAATCTTTCTCTTTGAGAAGATACGATTGGAAGTAAAGACTCGGCAGCAGAAGTGAAATCTGGAGGTGACCCTTCATTGGGCGAGTCTGATTTCATAAATTCCTTAAGTGATTCCGTATTACTTGATCCTCTCACAGCTTCGGCAACTATCTCAGGAATTGAAGCAGACCCTTCTCCCTCTCCACGATACATAGAGGACATATTATGAACTGAGGAAAGGTCGAACTCTAACTGCATTATCAAGCCCTTTTGTTCTGAAACTAAAGAATTGAGATCGGAAATTTCTTTCTCTGTATTTTCAGTTTTCATTTGCAAATCATTGTTCAATTGTTTTAGTGATGTGTTTTCATTCTGCAAAGCTTTGTTTTTTTTTAAAAGTAAAACTTCCAAAGGTTTTTGTGTGGTTAGTTCAGGTGATTCCTCTAAATGTTCATTCCCAAACTCAATAGATTTGATTACTTGTAATTCTCTTTGGATTTCCTCATAATCCTTCTGTGTGGATAAAGTTTTTTCTAACCTTAGAGCAAGTTCACTTTTGTTATGTAGTTCTTCTTCCAGTTGTTGGATTTGCTTGCTTGTTGTTTTTCTTGTATAATCCAATTTTGTTTGCAGTTGCTTTATGTCCTCCACCAATTGAGAAATTTCTCTATCCTTAGAAGCAACTTCAATCTCCAGAGATGATCTTAGGAGTTGATTAGATGAAACTTCAACTTCAGAGGTGGAGTTTGAAGAATTGGCCAATTTATCCAATTGTGAGTTGTGTGCAATGGCCAACAATTGGATCTGATCTTTGAGTTGATGACTTTCCTTCTCTGCCAATAAAGCTCTTTGATTGGCTCTTTCTAGATCATTCATCAGCATCTCCATTTCATCGGCTCTTGCAAGGTTTGATTCATCAAATTTACTTTTATAGTCGAATAATTCTGATTGTGTTTGATCTGATGCTTGTTGAAGAGCTTGAGCTTTGCTTTCAGCCTCTTCCAATCTTTTTGTCAAAGATTCTTGCAACTCTTGCAGAAGTTTTTCTTTATCATTATAGTCCTTCATCAGTTCCCTTTCAAAGTCTCTTATTTTTGACTCTATATTTTCATTCATTTGTTCTTCATACTGTTTCAACTTATCCTTCAGATTTTTAATAGTCACATCTTGATTCCGTACATCTTTGAACTCTTCATTATACTCGTGCAATGTTTCTCTTAAATTTTTGTTTTCTATTTCTATGTCGGCCAACTTTCCGATTTTCTTTTCAAGACCGGCACAATACTCCAAAGCAGGAAGGGGATCTGCCATCTCTATTATTTGCTTGTAAACATTCAGAAAAGCCGTTTCGGAGCTTTTGTTTCTCTTGTTCAGGTTATCGATCTCCAACTGAAAACTTTTAAGCAGGGGAGCAACTTGTTTCCTCACATCATCAGGTGTGTTTTTCTTAAACTCTCGAGACATTTCGACAAGCTTTTTCTTTGAACTTTCAGACTCATCTTGTTCGGCAGCAATTGAGGTGGCCGTTTCATCCAACTTTTGTTGAGTTTCGGGCAAGTTGAAAGTCTTCCATGATGTTATGAGGACAGGAATTTTCAAGGCCATCTTTCATGGAAGTTCTAAATGCACAGAGTTCAATAAATTATTCCTCCTTCTTGATTTGTTGAGCACTTCTGTGGAAAAGAAAGAAAATCATTAGTTTTTGCTTCAAAAAGTTCTCTGAATTAGATATTTTTAAATGAAAATAATTTTTAATTTCACTGAATTATAAATAAATTTGTACACATATTCTAGTTTTCAATTTTTGAGTGATTAAATATTCAAACATAAACAAAGTATGTTGGCATATTATTCATTGTGAAAGAATGATAAATAAATGTATTCAAATATTTTGTGCATGTTGAAAATGTAAATATTTGTGCATGTTTAAATAAATAAAACTTCAAACAGAATAATATCAAACAAATGTAAAATTATAATTCAGAGAACTTTTGAATCATAAAAATAATCATCTCCCATTCAATGCCTACGACTGAAAAACTCACGTTACAACAAAGTTATTTTTATACTAGCTTCAATGTATTTTAGTTATTATGTCCTGTATTATTCAGGCAATAAATGGTCAGTATTTATAAAATTGTGTACAGGTGTATTGTTTACAAAACAATTATGATCAAATACAAAATAAGTTACTTTTTTTCTACAGAATTTCACAACCATTCACAATGATTTATTTTTATTCAACAATAATTATTAGGTACTAAGACATACATTATAATGATTTAAGCAATCAAGTTAAACATGTTGAAACACTACTGAATGAACCTCAACATTACATAGCTGTTTCCATCACTGAGGTTTGAACAAAAATGCTTTCTGTAGACACCAACTTAAATTGATTACAAATCAATCATTTATTCAAAACTAATAATTCACCTAGTAGACATAATATTTCACAACTTTTCAAATACACTAACATAATGGTAAACATTGAAATGTCAATGTTCTACTTAAAAATAATTTTAATATAAAAAAAATTCTGCAAATAACACTTTTGAACATGAATTATTTTCATTACTATTGGATGAATTTTAGGCTGATTGTGATACAACTAACAGTTCAATTGAAGGACTGCTATAGAAATGAATTCTCAGAAGTTAGAGTTCATAAGCCCCTCCCATGAAAAAGAAAAGCTCAATGAACGTACACGCCAGTGTGTAAAGTATGTCCATTTTGTTTGCGGAAACCTTCGGCAACATTTTTGGAAAGTTCTTTTTTAAACTCAAGATTATTGGAATCATTTTTGAAATATATAAAATATAATACATATTTTCATTTATATAAATAATTAAATATATATACCCTATCTAAATCAGGGCTGCGGAGTCGAAGTTGTGGAGTCGGAGCCTTTTTTGGTTGAGTCGGAGTCGGGAGTCGGAAAATTTGTACCGACTCCGGGTACGAAAATTATTATAATTTATGTAAATAAAACTTATTTATAATCTAAGGCTTACATTGAGTGTTCGTAAAGTTTTTTCCAAATAGTTATAAATTATTGGTATTAAGTACTATTAATTTATGAAATTTGAAAATTGAAACTAATTTATAAGTTTATAAGAATAAAATATATTATTATAAAATTGTGTGTTGGAGTCGGAATCGGAGAAATTCAAAATACTGGAGTCGGACATTTTATGTACCGACTCCGCAGCCCTGATCTAAATATATATATGTGTAATGCATATTTCACATAAAAAGGGAACCTTTAAAACTGTTGCCAAAGATCTTTGCAAAAATGGACACTTTCCACACTGGCATATATTATGCACATGTACATTGGTATTTATGCCTCCAAGAAAGGTTATATTTTAAAGATTGCATTCGTGTATAAACAAACCAGTTAATGCAAGTATGGGTTTATGGATAATTTTTTAAACCTTGGTGAAAAGCATCTGGAAATCGATACTTTACCTTACAATGTATTTTTATAATCTTTTATTAATCACTCCCTGGCTTAGGTCATGCCAGAAGATTTCTTGATCCTACAGAATTTAAATCAACGAAACTTTAGTATTTCAGTACTTTTTAGTATTATAATTTTTTTTATAGGTCCTCATATTTATACACTTACACTCTTCACATACGAGTTAGATAATGTTAGGTGAGTTTCTTTAGCTTTTCTAAGACTTTTGAAAGAAAACAATTCTGGCTATTAAATTGAAGTATTTATTTTGATTTCTTTATATAAAAAACAATTTTTATAAACAGTTATTAGTTATTTTTTAGATTTTCTTCACCTTTATCTTTATTTTATAAATTTTGAAATTAAATTTGCATTTCATCACACCAATGTACCAAATAAGTCAATATTTTAAGAGCTCACTAAATTATTTTTTCAAACATATATTTAAGGTAGCTTTATCTTTCTTCAGTTGAGTAGATATATTTACTTATGAATAATATTTCAAGAAAATCTGCTATCTAATAAGTGTATTAAGGGGGTGATTTCACTAAAATGAATTTTTTTTATTTATGAACCGATCTTACCCAGATTTTAGACATGTGTAGAATGTAAAAAACGAAACATGTATTTCATACGATTTTTTACCATTTTTCTTTATTATAGCTACCAATTTCTCCAGCGAGCATCATTTGCTTAATTTTTATTGAAAAACAAACCCAAATACATCATTGTAATCCTGAAACCATTCGAAACAGACGTAGGGATGTTTTCTAGCTTTTTTCCTTTTTTTGTTTGTTATAATCAAAAATACATTTTTGCTCAGATTGTATAGGTCATTATGATACCTAAGGATATTCTTTCATGTTCGCAAGCCTTTAACCAAATAACTAAACTAAAACGTTCTCCACGTCTCTTCCCAATGGCTTCAGGATTCCAACAATGTATTTAGTTTTGTTCTACAATAAAAGAAAAGCAAACGGTGCTTGCTGAACAAGTATTGTACTTGATAAAGTGAAATAACCAAAACCCCCATTTCAAAATTCTACCGGTACTTTGTTATCATGCGTTATTATTAGTCTACTCACATATTTTATTCTGTCTTGTGAAGTGCTGTCTACTATTTTCCACTTATTCTTTTCAAATTGCATCTTGTGAAATATCGTCCATAATTATTTCCATTTCTAAATTAGAATTAAAATTATTTTTTTGCTTTTTTTTCAAATTCTTTTACTTACTCTATAAAATACACACTTAATCTACCCAAAAAAACCCACATGTTTTCAGTATTTTTGGTGAAATCATCCCCTTAAACAATTAACAATGTATTTAACATTATTTATTTCATTCACCCGCTATGCTAAAAAACTTGCTTTACAAAAATTTCTTGCGACTCATTCATATCCAAAATATATATTTTTCACATTGTATCACAAGCTACCAAGTTGTGAATTCCAAAATACGCCTTTGTTGTACAGTTGTATAGAGGCTTTATAGTTTCACCGTCTTTCGTATATACAGAGTGTAAATATATTAGCAAGAGGGCATATAAAAATTAATGATAGCCGTACATTTTAAATTTGCGATATACAACAGCCTTTTATTAACCCTTTCGAGACTACAATTAGAATAAAACATTAAAAATTAAAATTTCTTGTTTAAAGTAGCTTCTTAGGTCTA
>JARUHE010308172.1:0-12269 GCA_031471125.1 Archaeomysis grebnitzkii | reverse complement strand
GAAAAAAAAATTTCATAAAATAAACATTTATTGAATTATAGCCAAGCGAGATTGCAGGTCATCTATGGCTAGTTTTTCTTATTTTGTCATTTATTTTTTGTTGAGTGTGCCAGAGGTGAAGCTCTACTAAGGTATTACTTTTCCATAGTCGTTAGCATAGTAGTTGTATCCAAAATATTCAAGTTTTTTTTTTGTCTACAATAATAATTTGTATCTCAAATAACCAGTTATGTTATGTACATTATGAGTTATTGAGGTGTTTTTTTAAAAAAAATCTTAATTATTGAGATTAGGGTTTTTATTGATAAGTTGTTTGGATATAGTCATATTTGAACATTCAACTTTATATTCTATGAAAAAGTAGTTTTTTATTTCTTTGTTGAACTACAGTAATCATTTCTATTTAAGATATAAACATTATTCATTACATGTGAGACATTGATGACTGTAATCATCTGGGCTATCACTTGGTTCTTTTCTTTGTCTGCCACTTCTTATTTTTTCTTCATTTATTTGTGTTCCTTCTATGTACATTGTTTTCTTTCTCTCCTTAAGACTTTGTCTTTTTCTTCTTTTTATTTTTTAGCAATTTCTCTGATTAACTTCTCTTTATCATTCTTGTGGGCACCATTCTATTTGGCCTATATGACTTCCATTAAGCTGCACCATGACATTTTTAATTCCATTAACCCCAAAGCTTTAATATTAGTTTATTTATCTTTAATTATAAGATTTTTAGAAGAAATACATAGATATGTATATAACATTTATATTTTGGGTAGTCAATATTTTATTTTGAATAAAAACAAATTTTTCTTAGATATATTCCAATATATTTCTTCTAAATATACTTTTAATTTGTGAAAAATAAATGCAATTAATAATGTTTAAAATAAATACTTATTATGCTGTGCATCTGGTTACATTTGATTGTTACTCAGCACAATCCGTTTCAATGTTTCAACTATTTTAGCATGATTTCTATTTTATTTAGTTTGACTTCATAAAGGTTTTCAAAAGTTTATTAACATAAATAATTGTTTTTCAATTTAAATTAGTTTAAGAATGATGAATGAAGAAAGGTTAAGAAATGCCTCAAAATTATAATTTTTAAAATATATTTCAAAAGTTTATTTCATACAAATTATTGATCTTGAGTTATATAGTAAATTGCTCCAAAGGAAACAAATTTATACATCAATAGGCCTACTAAGGCTGTCACATTAAAAAAAATTATGAAAGTGTTATTTTTTATAGTAAATATATATTAATTTTAACATCTCTTATGATATGTTATACAAAATCCTGTTTCAATTCAATAGAAGACAAGTTTGTCATATATAGTTTCAACAGGCATACTAAATCTCACTCTATTAACATTGATATATTTTTTTATGTGATACTTTCTTTTAAATACTTGATATTTCAACTTTTTATTTCGTCTCCAGGTGATGCAGTTACTAGTGGAAGGTCTACCCCAGAATCTAGTCATAGTAACAGTCCTGAATTGAAACGTAGATTTTTGGACCTACATCCTACTCCTCCAGATTTGTCTAAAATGTCTATTGCAAGTGGTGAAAAGTCGCCCAGTGTTCTTAACAATGCCTTGTCAAGAGCTTTTGATAGATCTCCTCTACCAACCAGTATGTCGAGCAGTATATCAAAAAGTGCAAATTTGAACATCACAGAAAAATCTTCGTCAAATCAAAGTAGTAAACCCGACACACCGACTTCTGATTTTGGCTCAAAGGTAGATTTGAAGCTGTCTGCAAAAAAATTTTCTAAAGGAAAATCTTCGGTCAAGCTTTATCATACAATTACAGTGAATGAATCTGTGGTAAATATTTTCTCATTATTTTTAACAACAAACTTGAATAATTGATCATGGAGTTTCAATTTGATATAAAAAATGAGCAAACTTGAACTAAAAAATGGTTTTCATTACACCATTTTTACAAAAGTAAAAAGATTGAACATAATCATAATCAATTGTTGCCTGCCCTTAAAACTCAAGTATGCATAAACTGCCGAATAATAATAATATAAAATTGCCATAACCACTTGGCAAACAAAGAAAAGTTTAGACGAGGTTTAGATGGTCTGAATATTTTTCAGATCCTCCAAAGAGAGATGTAGTTGAAGGTGTCCTTGCCTGTCTAACCTATATTAATGGAAGAAAAAGGTATTAAATGTTGATTTGCTCATCAAAATGAACAATTTATTTATAGAAAATTATATTATTTTAGGATCCGGATTTTACAAGCGAATTTGAATATTGGGTGGAAGAAGATTCCAAGTATTTGAATGTTTGTGTCTGGAGTAAGAAATGTGACAAGGCGACTGAAGTGGAAGAGCCAACCACCGTAGAGTCTACTTTGGGCTTTCGTTTGAAAAGCAAAGATTTCGATCTAGATAGAAGGAAGAAACTGAAAGACGAGGATTGTGATAATACGACCATGACAGGGTTCCCCATCGATAATGTCGTAGGATATGCCAACATTCCGTTGTTATCTGTCATTCCTGACACTGCTCTTAATACTTTAGGTAAGGATATTTTTTATTCAGAAAAGTTCTATGATACAAGAATTCTATATTCTGTATGGCAAAAGAGAAAAAGGAAAGAAAACACAAGATAGTTGGACTTGAAATCTTTGGATGTTTGTAATCCAGAATAGTGTTTCTATTTTTAATGTTTTTATCAATTCTCCAAACTATTCCTAAGGTAAATAAATTGATTTTGACTTAGACCTATGATGCCATTGAGCTTTTTCATAGCTACACCAAATTTTAAATCTAAGATTTTAATAATCAATTTTAGGTCATGTGATCAAGGTTATTCCACTGAAGCCACCTCACCCAAACTGCCCAGAACTGAAGGATCACAATTTAACATCTCACAAAGGGTTTGATCCAAATTTGTGTTATGGAGATGTCACTTTATCATTCATGTATCAATCAAGAGACCGGTGAGTTTAATTTTCTCCCCTTAATTCAGGTGGAAATATCTAGCATTTAAATACCTTTTTTTAATTATCCTAATATGACCTAAATTAACTGTAAAATCCTAAAGTGACAAACACAAAATGGAGTAATTGTTTGATTGTTTTATACTAGATGTGATCGTGAAAATTTGAAGAATATGCCGGACAGTCTAGCCTTATCGGAGGATGAAAGCCTAACGGATGGAAATGTATCGGAAGATGACGAGGAAGGAATCGTACAGGACGATGATGACCGTAGTCACGACTTCAAGAGAACTCATTTTCATTCATCGACATTATGTGATTTTTGCAAGAAGAAAGTGAGTTGTATTTTTGTTTGTATGTTTTTGATTCTTGTGAGTCAACAGTCAATCATTTTAACTAGGCTGAAAAAGTTTTTTGATTATATGATAAACAATTAATATTTGTAGATTTGGCTGAAAGATGCATACCAATGTGCAGAATGTGGAATAGTTTGTCATAAAAAGTGCATGGTCCAGTGTGAGCAAGCAACCGTCTGTGATTTGGGAGGTGTCCGCTATAGGGAATCTGGTAATTCCTCAAAGTCGGACATCCGAGAAGATCTTAGAGATACACCTGAAATTATAACCACTTGTCACTCAACGCTAGACCAATCAGACAGTCCTGGTATAACCCCACCAGTAACACCACACGTATGTTCAAGTATTCCAAGTTGAGATCTTTATGTAAATTTCTGTATTTTTTGAAAACTTTGTTTTAACTTTTTAAAATTTACAAAAAGTTGTAATTTTATGAATCAACCGAACTGCTTTCTGAATTCCAAATAATTAATTAATTTGTATAGAAAAATTCTTTAAAAAAATGAAAACAATAAGTGTAATTAATATTTTGAATATAATATACAATATTAAATTAAAAACAAATAAATAATCAAAGATATCATTTAAGTAATAAAAGAAAAAATGAATCATTAAAATTTAATGATGTTTGTAAAATAGTCAAATTTAAAAGGTGTTTTATTTCACTATCAAATTGTTTAAAATATTAATATTTATTATTAATTATATTGTATTTACAGCTTAGAAATTAAATGTTCAATGGTAGAGTTGTTCGCAACTTTTTAGTCTTTTATGTATTTTGTGTTGCCACTTTCTGTTTAGATGCACATGGATGTTAGTGAACTGTTGGTTGTCCTTTGCATTTTCTTAACCCCTGAAGAATGGAACTCCATACAATGTGCATCCTTCAAGGGTTAACCAAGACACATTTGTGGAGTTATACATTTTTTCTATTTTTGAGCTCACTAAATTATTTGGTTTATTGTTTCAGTTTTTATTTCATGTTCTTTTCTCCAATGTTTTCCATTGTTTTCTGTTTGTTTGCGTACAGTGTAAATTGTTTTTACTTCTACCTAGACATTGTTGAATATTCATAGCTTAACTGTTTTAATTTTGTTAGAACTTTAAATTATTTTATCGTCTACCGAAATTGTTTTAAATATTTTCACGGATGAAAAACCACTGGGGTTTAACTTTTATTACCAAATTGAATTAAGCAAAAATATATATTTTTGTTTTAAAATTGAAGTTTCTCTAATTTCTATGTGCTTATCTGTATTTACTTAAAGGAGATCATTTATAATGTTTCAACATTTTCTTTGATAATTCCTAATTCTTCAGCTAATTCAGTCGTATTCAAAAGTCTGCCAATTCAGTTGTAATGTTTCGCTTGGTTTGACATTTTGTTTTCTTGTCTATGGAGAGAATAGGAAAGTCTAAATTGTATCTCTTCCACTCTTTAATTGTATGTTTTATATTATTTAAAAGCTTCATATGTAGTAAAATCAAGCAGACTTATAAAATCATAACAGTTCACTGTAATTTATATTTTGGTTTATTTGCTCTAGTATTTATTTTATGTTCTTTAGTTGGATAAATACTTTTTGATGCTTTTCAGTAATTAAATTCTTAGGTATTGAATTATAATATTTTTTTAGTTAAAACACACCTAAAGTCTTTTAAAGATGACATTATGTTACGGCCATTCCATTGATTACCAACTATACCAACTATCTCCTGGCAATGTAATTTAACAAAATAGGTGTTATGTAAGTGTAGTTATTGCGAATTAAATGTTTTTTTGCAAGCTTCACTACATATGCACAATAGTATATTACCTCGACCATCAATTGTCAACCAATTCAACTTTTATGTTAATTTTATGTAAAAAAAATTCAAAAAATGTTGACAAATAACTTGATTATTTCGTTTTGAACTAGTCATTTCGACTGAATTATGAGAGAAACAAGTTCATGTTAAATTTTTAGCACTTGTGACAAAGGTATTTTTTTAAATTACATGACCTGGAGATAGTGGGCACTAACATAATGTCATCTGTTAAGTACTTTTACCCAGTAAAGGTTTTGGAAGCGAGATAGAATAGGGTGTGACATTGATTCTCCACTATCGAGCCTTCTCTCGTCTGTCACACGGTTGGCAAATGTTGTTCACTTGTGTAGTAGAGTGCGTATAGCACCGGTTTGTTCCTTGTCATGAGGGGTTTGTTCCTTGTCATGAGGAGTTTGTTCCTTGTCATTTAGGTGTGATGACATGTCTGATGGCAGTTACACCAAGGTTTCATACCATCATTTTGTGGAGTGTTCGTTTTCTATTTTCATTGTCTGTGCACTGTTGGTGTTCTTTCTCTCTCATTATTCACTTCAATATGTCATGTCAGTAGAAAATTCTACATGCTATGTCCATAGAACAACTAAGAAACGTCAATAAATGCCAATTGTGATAAATTTCTTCAGTTAATCACAACGAACTGACCATGGTGACGTTATAGTTATATCATTGCTTCGAATATGTTGGTTGGTTGTTTTGTCTGTAAACAGACCAACCAACCATCCAACAAGTTAGAAACAGTGACGTGACGTCACCACTGTCAGTTCGTTGTAATTAGCATTAGTTGTTCTGTGGTATGTCTTTGTATGAATACCAACATTGGAACATTGGTGTAGTGGCAGCCAGCCAAGCTACACCCTTGGCTGGTTCATACTATTGCACATGTGCAATGAGGCTTGTAATGCCACATCAAATGTGCAACAGTGACACCTGCATAATATGTATTTTTTTAAACTACATGACCTGAAGGTAGTTGGGAATCAATGTCACTTTCTCACTCCATCTCATCTCAAAAAACATTTACTGTGTAAAAACGTTTTAGTGGATTGATAAATTTATATGATTGGTAAAATCTAAATTGTTGTTAGTGTTGATAATATTTCACATTATTAATTATTTTTTATTCTTTACTAAAATTATGGAGCTTTGCTATTTTTAATAAGATTTCAAAAGTATATTTAAATACAAATATTTATGTTAAAAAAACATTTTATGTGGAAAGTTATTTTAATCCTAAATTCAAATTTTTATATTTCTGTTTCATAATTTGATAAAATTGAACTTGAATTCAATCAAATAAATTTTGTGATAATTACATGTCATTTGTTTAATAAATCAAAATCAGTAAAATGCTTGCGTATGCATTACATATTTGAATTTACAAACATTCATAAAACCTATAATAAATATTTTTATGTTACTAAAGCCTTTTTCTCTTTAAATAGAAGTGATTCGCCTTTGTTAGGTCTTTATTTGTGATATTTCTTGCCTATCAGACGCCACGTCGTACTTTAGGAAGTTTCTTAGCACAAGTTGCAAATGCGAGTAAAACCGATATGGTTAATTTGAAGAGGGTCGGGTCTGCTCAAAACCTTGCTCCTCCCATTCATGTTTCTGACGTTGGAATGTCTCATTCATTACCTCCTTCTCCTCAGCACTCCCCACAACGCAGTAGGAAGGTATGATGATCTCCATTTATTGCATTTCAACCGTTTCAAAAATATTTTTAGTTTCTCATTTTTTGGCAAAGATATCAAAAGTGTATTTTTTGTTACAAGCTGTCACACAAATGCTTTAAACACTGAATTTACTTTAAATCTTTTCTGTTTTGAATTTGTTTTTTAACTCTTAAGCATTTTCCTTTTGATTAACTGCTTAAGTTTTCTTTGCTCACTAAATTTGAGTTTCTTAACCTTTTTTATTTAAAAGAAAACATATAGAAATGTGAGAAAAGTTATAAAATTATATTTAATTAATTTTGATTACAAAATATATTCTAACTTTTTTAATAATATATTTCTAAATGTTTTATTAATCCGTATAAATTTTTTAATTAGTTGTTGAAGTTTTTTGTTTATGAAAGTTTCTTTACTACCAAAAACCTAGAATTCACTCATCATTTATTTTAGGTCTCCTTAACTGGCAATCCATTCGTAAATGAGAATGACGAAGAGGATTTCGTTGATGTTGTGTTGGACAGGCTGCAAATGTATCCTCATGATGAGAGGCTTCTTTCGCTTGCCAGAGAATCTGCCTCACAATTGCATTCAAACTTATCTGGTGCTGAACGACAAGAGAAGATCACTTGTGGTGTGAGTAAAAGTTTTTTGTTACTTCAATGCCTGATGTGTAGATTTGAAGCCTTGCAATAAGCGTTGTTTTTAATAGTAATTTCAATGTTTTTTTGGCATTATATCCACAACTAATTAAACTTTAGTTTAAACTTCCAAGTTGAAGTTGTATGTCATGTTTGTAAATTTTTTTCCAAACTCCAGATATTTAATAGTCATTCCTTGATTATCATTGGGTTATTCGAGGTGTAGAACATATACTCTTAAGCCTTCAAAGACCCTCCAAATGCTCTTCCAAATCTTTAAACCAAGAGAAGTGAATCATTTTATGGTAAAACATTATGTATGTCAAAGGTACTTTATCTCAGTTTTAGAAAAGTTATCTTTTGCCATGAAAAATATTTTCATATCGGTTTATATTTTGTGCACTTTAGCTGGATAGGTTACAACAAATGGTTGACCGTGAGGGCGAAAGAAGAGTTGATCTGGCACATCAAGAAAAGGAAGCGAGCGACCACAACGACGCCATCGCCCGGACCAGAATTTCTCTTCGAATCTCTCAATGCGACAGTAAGACCCAAGCCCTCGCCCTCCTTACTCTGCATTTCTTTACCGCTCTGCAATCTTGCAAAGAGTCTTGTGATACAACCAAGGTAAGAATTTGTTTCATGTTTTGTATATTAAAAAAATAAATTGGATTCATATTTTGAATATTTAAATATCAATGTACAAAGTTTGCTATATTAAAAGTTTTTTTTCAGATCAATTCAGAGAAGGGAGATTAAGAATTGTGTTCTGTGCTTCGTTTCCTTCAAATTGTTAATATTTATCTTATTGCAATAACATTCCACACATTTTATTAATCTAGTCGTTAAGCTTAAGTGAAAGAATTTTAAATTTGTTTGTCTTGAATTTTAATTCAGTCTTTTTATGGTTTCAATTTCAGTGTTTTTCTATAAATTTGATTTGGTAGCTTCAGGTTTTTAGTTTTAATTGAATTGAATATTAGTATGAACAAATGTTGAATCAATAGCTGATTAGTTTGTTATTTGGTGATGTCATTTTCGGTTATTAAATAAAAATAAATTAGTTTCCATTCTATCATTACATTAATCATAAATAGAATAATGACTTCATGTGGTTACAAAAATATTCTTAATCACTCAATCGTTTATTTGACATTACATTATTTGCACAGCCATCACGCTAGGTCGCTAGATAACAATAGAAAAACAATTCTTTTCATTTAGACTTAACAATCAATTATGAACCTTAAATATAAGTTGGTTATGCCTTAGTAATACAGGAAGCAAACTTATAATTTAAGGGAAGTAAAAATTTTAAATATGTGAAAATATATGGAAGATTTATTATCTTAGATTGTTACTATTTGTTAAAATATTAAGAGAAAGACAATTCGCATTTTCATAGTGAATGTTTCTTAGAGATGTCCTAGTTGTCATTGATATAGGACATAAAATTCATGGTGATGTAATTGCGATTAATATGTGATTATCCATTGCCTTTAATATATATTTGTTATTGCTTTACTTATGTCCATATAGGGTAATTATTTCTGACAGCCGTCTTGCAAACTTTCCAAAAATAAAACATAATAAAGCACAAGAGGTTTAACAGAAATAGCAACCTTGTATAATGATAGAAAAATAAAGGGAACAAAATAATAGCTACAATTGTTTAGTTCAATTTTACCATATTTTGGAAAGTTGAATTGTTCTATAAATGACTTTTGTAAGGAAGTGATTTTGTATTTATGTTACAGATTAAACTTTCCCTTTTCTTATTACTAGATTTTCTATTCTAAAATCGTAAATAAAAACATTTTTCTTTGTTAATGTAATATCAATTTAAGTTATTCCTTAAAACATAGGTGTTTTTCAATATATAAGGTGTTGTATAATTAAATTATCAAACCACACAACAATGAATGAAAAGTTATACTCTGTAACTCACCTCTCAAACAAATACAATCATTATTTTATTATTTTAATAAAAAACAAAAATTATCAATTTTCTATTTATTCAATGTACTCATTATTTTAAATGTTTCCAAGTCTAAATGTATAAGTGTCCCAAAAATTTATATGAAAGTATCAAATTCTGAACTGAATCTCAATCAATTTGTGTTCTTCGTCTTGTCAACTCTTGTGCTAACTTGTTATTGTTGTTGTTATTATCGGAGTGCCAAAAAGTAATTTAAAAATACTATAAGGTAACTTTAATTTAATTCTTAGACTCCAACTTTCTGGATAGGATTATTCTTTTTAACTAAATACTATTTAATATCCTAAGTCAGTCTCAATACTCTAGAATATATTTCTTAACCATATAAAACCATAGCTATAGCATTGAAAGTATGACAACGTGATATTAATGTCATCTCTAACTTAAGTTAAGGTATTGCAAGTCTGCTATGTCATTTTTTTCACAATGATTATGCTAAGCATCAGGACCTGCATAGGAGCTTGCATTGGTGAAACGTATTATGTTGAGCCAAGTGACTAAGGAAAAAATATCTGTGCATGGGTTGTTGAAGGAATCAATAGTTTTTCATTGTTTGTTAGGTAGAGCCTTGAATTTACTTATACCATTTTTCTAGAACATTCAAATTATTGGAATTCAGTCAGTTTAGGTCAATCATAGAATAAGTTCTACACCTGCCTATGTGTTATTTTATTTTATATTTACTCTCGCAAAGCAAATCTCCAGAAAAATTTCAGTTTGGCAGTGTTTTATATATTTCATTCAAAGGTGTTTTAATGCCAATTATGATCAATGTTTTATATAATTAATTGTCTGAGTATCCTAAAGCTGTCTATGTGTGAAGTTGTAATCTTGACATACTTCTTATTATATATTAAATTAACTGAAGTTTTTTCATATAATTTTTTTTGTGAGATCTTTAGTTTAAATTTCAACTAAATTCATGTTATGTGCACAATCTTTTTGGCACACTGAATTTTTTATATTGGACCAATATTATTGTAACTTAATATAACAGGAATAATTTAGTGTTCTCATCAACGAATCTTTTCCAGAAATAAACCTGCCAGTATTATATTTTTTTTAAAATAAGTTGTAGGCCTGTTGGTTTCAATCGAATCTCGTAGTAATAAAATGTTTAATGTTGATTAATGAATAAGTGAAATGATTTGAAACTTTGCTGATTGGTTGTGGAAAATTTAGCATTATGTGTTTGAATGAAGGAAAGATTTTGTACTCTTGCTCATTATCATTAGTACCCGTGTTTGTGATATTTACAATTGTGATGGACACTCCTCACGTGAAAAGGCAGTGCAGAAGGCTATGTGATTTCTAGAGATGCAAAGGATTGAGCAGAATGGATGACATTTACAATTCCCAATCCCAAACTAGATTAAAATGAAATCATGTTTGTTTTATTAGGATTTCAACCCTCAGCAAAATTACTCCAACATTCGAATCCTTTGTTAAAAGGAGTTTGATACTCGTTTGTACTGAAGTTGTTTGGAATCGAGGAGCTTATAGATAATGTGAAACAAAACCAGTTTTCACTTTATATTCATAATAAAGTTAAAGTTAATAAACAGATTGTTATAAATTTCCATTTTTGATTTTAGATTAGTGAAGTTTGAAAGTTAGTATTCATTAAAAGCAGCTATGTTTAACGAAATAAAGTTTCATTAAAAGCAGCTATCAACATTGTATTGATAAAATGTTTAACGAATTAAAGTTTCATTAAGCTATATAAACTAAGTGGACATTTTAAATAGTTTTATAATTGTTATTGAAAATTGTTTTTCATCTTTGAAGTTATCAGAAGTGTTTAAAAAATGTTCATTCCATTCTATATTGTTTTATTTTGAGTAAACATGTCAACATTGATGTTTTTTTTTAAATATTTATGTTTATGAAAATGTGTTGATATATAATTTTTCAATTTTAATAAAATTTGAATTGTAATTAATCTTAAATGAAGTTTCACAACTGAATGGCTGTAGATACTGAAGCTAAATTTTTTGAATCTCAAAATATTATTTTGGAAAAAGGCTTAATAGCTTAGTCGTGTCCTATACCTGAGGTTGGTAGCCACTGTGCTGACTCACCTGTTTGATGGTGTGACTTCCTCTGGACCCAAACCACATTGAGGAGCTTCGTTATTCATTAAGTCTTGTTAACCCTTATTATTTACATTGAACAGGCCGTTCTGTTTTTGTTCAGGCATTATAAGTAAATTTAATGTGGCCTTGTGGTTCTATCGAGTTGGATCATCACCTATCCTGGTCGATAAAATAGTTATGGTTACCAAGTCATGATTTCTTTAGCCTGTCAGTTGTGAAATTAAATTTGTGCTAAAGTATTTTATTTAAATTTATTGATTTTTGTTATGTAATATATTAGTGTTTGTATTTGTTTTAATAGTGTTAAGCAATGTTAAACTTAGTTTTATTTTGTTTTTTAAAGTAGTATTTTTCTGACTGTTTTAACAAAGTTATCTGTATTGGAATTGTGATTTCAATAAAAGTTTAATTGTACGTTTTTTTATTAAAAAAATAATTCTTCCCTTATTAATGTGCTAGTGCACATATGTAATGTTTTTAGTACATTACCTTAATTGCTTCTCAAATGCAAAAGCCAAAGGTGATGGAATGTTCCAAATAAGTATATTCTAAGCCTCGGTGATTATGTGATGGATAATGGGTTTGTACTCAGACAATGTTTAATAACCTCAACGATTATATAAAATGTTTAGAAAACAAGTACGAGGAAATTGGTAAACGTATTAAGGTTGTGCTCGAATAAAAGTTATGAAAACAACAGTATATTAT